>JANHJO010009045.1:27428-37976 GCA_032468235.1 Pseudoxyrhopus heterurus | reverse complement strand
ATAAGAGACATAGAGCTACTACATCTAGAGCTTCACAGACAGTACAACAGCGTGAGTCCCGACTACAGGATTTTCCTATCTAATACAGGATTGGGATAAATGAATACCCGGGCAACGCCTAATATTATATATATTGTACTTCAAGGTCCCTGCTGTGGAAGCTAACAGAGACAAAGACATGTAATTAGCAGCTTTCTGAACATCACATCATTTGAGGGATGTTAGCAGAGGTAAGTCTGTTTGCACTGTGAGCACATCCTTATTCCTTTATGATCCTGGTTCATGAACCGAGAACATCAGAACAGAACTCAGTGTCAACATTGGAGCAGAAAAGAACAAGCTGAATCCCACAACATTGTCCCAAAGTTCATCATAAAACATTTGATTTGAATGGAAGTTTATTCCTTGCATAGCCCTGCATGCCTTCTAAAATATGAGCTTCAGATTTTAACGTTAAGTATACTCCACTGATTTGCTGCAATATATATATGTCATGGCCTGTGTCTACAATAACAAAATTGATTACTCCCTTACCTTCCTCTCCAGGGTCAGGGAGAGAGTTATTCAGCAATCAGTTTAATAATTCACCCTCAAGAGGCATCAGCATTTCATTAATGGTCCAAGCAATGGCTCCACATATAATTGGTGTTGCCCAGTTTACATTTGCAAATTCATTTGCAATTTTCGATGAAAGCAAATGTCTGGGTAAATAATAAAGGACTTGATCATTATATTGTAAAGGATATTACTATTATTCATACAAGCACCAGAGGAGGAGATTGGGGATTAATGCTAAAACATTTTAATTTCTCTAATGCCATAAACCAATAATAGAACAACACTTAATGCACTTAAAAAAAAAATCTTAACAGCTCAAATTGTAAAATCATACCAATTATATCTAGAGCTTTGACTTGATCCATTGCATAACTTCTGCAGGTGACTTGTCATATCACTAACTGGCTAATCTAAGAACAAATCTTACTTATGAGAAAGTACAGTACGATTTTTTCTGCACTTGATATGGCAAAAACCTCTGTATTCTTTTTTCCTAACTCCCTTGGAAACTTGGCTATGTAAACTTCTCAAGTAAATTCCTTCAAAAATAAATCATCTTGTCTCACCTCTGTGCTCACCTCTCTGCGCCTACTTCTCACAGCTGCACTAAAGGAGTAACAATGCTGACCTGCTTTGCACAGTTATGGCGAAGCAGGGCTAATGACATGCTTTGATTTCTGGAAAAGCACTACCTCCGTGCTGTGCATAATTATTACTTTTTCAGTGAAGATGTGGATGAAATTATATAACATTCAGTTAAAACTGAAAAGGGGGGAAATAGCTGGAAATCCTAGTGAAAAGGAAAATCTCTAATGCTGATCAAAATTTGTCATCTTTTTTTTCTTTTTTTGAAGCATTTTAAACTACAAAAGTGGAGGGAATGATTCCCTTCACCATCTTGAGAAGTGGAGAAATCCTGAAGTAAAAAAATATTCTGGAGCAAGGGACTTTATCTTTTATCAGAATGAAACAAGGGCATTTCTTTTTAATTCCTTCAACTTTTTTTTTCTTTGTAATTCCTATTTAAACCATTTGTAATTATTTGATCATGACCATCTTCTTTAAATTAAACATGTCTGCTTCTACATTGGCAGTATGGAGTACTGGTTAAGATGTTGTAATTAGACTAGAAAGCTTCAGGTATGATCATCCTTGATCTTAATCTTGGAGTCCCTGGGTGACATTGGGTCAGTCTCTCTATGGTTTGTCACTGGGAAAATAATATTGGGGGAAAAAATCTCACAAGTTTGTTGCCTTGAGCTCTCATGGAAAAGAAAAGATACAAATCAAGTAATCTGTCCATCAATCAAACTATGTTCATGCAGAACCTAAGACACTGCATTGTGAAGCTTCTCTTTAGGGAAAGAGGAAGATATCTAAGGCTGACAGCCTAACCTAGATTTTGTCTTCACCCTCCCCTTTTGTTCCTGCAAAATTAAAATGGCAACCCAATTAAAATAGCTGAACTTGGTGGATTTTATTGATGAGTAACCATCTATGTGATTCGAGCTCTTAAGTATGAAATTCAGATTTAGCCATAAAAGGAGAGTCTTTGTCTATGAATATAAGAATGTTATTCCCTGATTATGACAGCAAAGAGCAATAGTTTTTAGGATCTCACTACTATGAATTAACAATGAACTGGATTTTTGTAGTCCAGATCTGGTAGTTCTATTCATGACCTCAAATCACTACAAATTTGACTAGCACTTAAATCCGTACTCTCCTATCGTAATGACCATAAACACAACCCCTATCAAATAACCTGGGAATTCATTTTCAGATGAACAAAAAAGAAGTTTTGTAAATATGTGTGAACACCATCTCTTTTGAGACTCTCAAAGAATGGTCCCAGTGAGGATGGAACCAGATTTTCTTTTTCAGCACTGAACAGATTTTGCTCTTCTTAAACGACTGTCACCCCTCCCCTCTCAAATCAGAACAAATTGTGTGTCCTGATCTTGGGGCATACTTTAAGGGGTAAAATTATCTCTTGGGATTCTAAAGAGTCTTATTTTTCTGCTTAACATCCCCTGATAAAATAGAACCTTGTAGTCTGACTTATTCTACACATGTCTCTTCCCACTTGTTCCTATCCATTCTACCTAGCCCAGTGGGAAGGATATACTCCAAGTCCTGCCAGTTAAGGAGTGTAAGCTGGGGTCCATGAGGAGAACTTTTTCTGGCATGGTGGAACAATTGGTGGTTAGATTAGCCCCAACCTTGCTGGCCTTTCATAAGGTCCTGAAAACCTGGTTAGTGCCCCCTATGTATGACAGTCCCATCTCCTGGTTTTGTTGATGGTTGTTTTGTGATGCTTGGCTGCTATGTGTATTTCTTTAATGTTTTATTTTATATGGTGTGTTTCACTTGTTATATTGTATATGGCCTAGAGGCACAATTGTGAGATGGGCGGCTATATAAATTGAGTTTTTTTTTTAAAAAAATTAGAATAATTGATGGCAGAAAAACCAGTCGTGTCCCCATGCTGATGGGGAATTCTTGAAGTTGAAGTCTATACATCTTAAAGTTGTCAAGTTTGAGAAACACTGAATCCACTCCTAATCCAAGTCAAAGCCTGGATTCTGCCTACCTGATTTAAAAGCATTCCTTTTTTGAAGCTCACCTAATGTTTTTCCAGTTGGATGTCATTTTTGAGTATACAAAGGTCACTAATGAAGCACACTGTGCTCCAAAGCAGCGGCGTAAAGGAGACCCTAGAATGGAAATGTAAATTTGTCATTCTGGAATCGATGAAGACAGCACGTCTCTGCAAAACAGAACGCCAACATTAGTCGCTTCTTAAGAGATGTGCAGCAGGAGAGAACTAATAGAAAAATCTCCTGTGTTCCTAGCAAAAGATGGCTGAAACAGAGCCAACACACTAAATAAGATGCAATCAAGAGACAAGACTGTCTCTCTTCAGTATTTTGCTGGACTCATGATCCTGCCAGCTGAGGGGCAGATTAATGCCCTTTGCGTTCATCACTAGGAGATGAACACCATCCCACAGCAGGAGCAAAATATTAAGCACCTGCTCAGAAATAGCTGACAGATGGCAAAGGCATCCATCCACAGCTGCATTTTAGAAGCCCACTTACAGAACATCATTTATCAATCAGGGAATATATCTTGAAAAATATAGAGCTCGGAGTGAAATCACTGCACTTTCATCAACTGCAGGGTAAGGTTGTTTGGCTGTTTGGTGCTATTTACGAATGGCTCTTAGAAACCCCTTAAGCATCATTTTTCCTCTGCCGACATGGCAACAGAAGAGCTCTGAAATAAAAGCGGCTGGGTGAGTTTCCAAATTCTTCCATTTAAATAAAAACCAGGGCTAGGCGGTTGATATATGTACAGGTTTGATCCTTTGCACATTGTTTTTCTGGCTATTTGGCCTTTCTAAATAGCTTTGCAAAATAATGAGTGGAAAAGGGCTAAGAAAATGTGCTTTTTTTTAAAAGCCAGTGTTCAGAGGCAAGGAATTGGAGGCCCTAGATAATCTCAATAGGGGGCTTTTGAATACCATCTTTTGCCAACACTCTAGTCCTACTGTAGCACCTAAAGCTGACGTTCATTGCAGGGTACAAAATCTGAAAGCAGTGGTCCTTTTCAAATTAGGGGTTAATGACTAGGTCAAATCAGGTTATACCTAATGGGCTATACACACATTTTTAAGGCTGGTTTACAGATAATGAGATGGCTCCCGATATAATTAACAGCTCCACTGAAATAAACAGAACAATCTTAATCCTGTCTGTGAAATCACATTAATACCCTTGGATCCAATTCACACACACCCCACACACACACCCTTTCCAAAGATTAGCTTTCAAGCTGCTATACAGATCATTCCTACCATTCGGAGCCTTAATGTAATTATATTGCTTATAAAATATCACTTGTTGAACCGCCCGGAGTCCTTCGGGAGTGGGGCGGCATATAAATATCAACAATCAATCAATCAATCAATCAACAAACTGATCCTCTAGAACAGCGGTGTCAAACTCACATCGTCACAGTGGTGTCACGTGACGTATCGGGACTTTTTCCCCCCTTCACTAAACCGGGCAGGGGCGGGACCAGCACGGCCAGTTTGACACTCCTGCTCTAGAAAGTCATTTTTTTTAATCAGATCTAGAAATTTTTTTAAGCAACTTGCTAAATTGCCACAGCTCCAGCAACTAGGAAGCGCAGAAAAAGGACACAACATACATACTATCTGTCTGTTTTCCAAACAAGCTAAAAATCATTAGTGTAGTTTAGTTTAGCCTAACAAGGAATACCACAGGTGTTGATATGAAAAAATTCTGAGCAATGATTAAAAAAAAACTTTTAAGCTTTACTGTCCCATTTTGCAACTGGTGGCAAATCTGCACTGGGCATGCCTAGAACTTTTTTTTACTGTAGGTGTTGCTCCACAGGTGCTTTTTCAAGAGTCAACTGGACTTTCTGGTTTTTCTTTGAAGACATTTCGCTTCTCATCTAAGAAGCTTGTTCAGCTTTTCTTCAGAGCTGAAGGAGCTTCTTAGATGAGAAGTGAAACATCTTCAAAGGAAAAACCAGAAAGTTTCCTTTTGGGACAACCATGACCTGGATGAATGAGAATCTCCATAGACATGTAATTGTTGCTATTATTACGTATATCTTTTTGTGCAGAGGAAGCAATCTATCGAATTTTATGTACAGTGAACATTTCTTTATCAATGTATATCATTATCTAGCCATTGCTGTCTGGGATTAATCACCCTAACAATAGTGGGTTAAATCACTAGTGAGGAAGGTCTGCACTTTTAATTATGGAGTGAAGCTTTTCCAGAGCCAAACTAGATGTTACATTATAGGGTAATGTGTAGATGCTTCTCATTTTTTTGTTTACTTAAAACTAAGAAAGAGTGCCCCGATCAAGATTATTTTGAGTGCAGAAGTGGAAGTGAAGGGAAATTTAATTTCTTCCCATTTTGAACATAATGTCCTTATCTGGCCAATGTGCTTAATGCTCGATAATTAAAAAGTAGAAGCCAGCTGCTGAACTCTTACAGCAACATTCTGTCTATAGAAAAAGAAAAAGATATGTCATTTACACGAAGGGCATAAAATAAAAGGTAGTTTTGGCATTTTACATGTTACAGACTTTAACAGCCTACGTTTGTTTGTTCAAATTGCTGCATCAGTTCAGATGTTTTAAAATTAAAATTCTGCATTAAACATTTTTTGTGTGCATTTCTGCTTCGGGGCATGAACTTTTGTTTCTATTTCTTCAAACATTTCTGATATTTGAAAATTCCAAGTAGGAGCAGATTCCAATTCTGGGACAAGGAGTTTACATCTGTAAGGTTTAGTCTTATTGAGACTAAACAGTATTTCAAAGATTATTCATTTAGCATATTTACTTAGCCACCCACCTATTGGAGCAGTATTTCAAAGTATTATTCATTTATTTAGCATATTTATATAGCCACCCAAAATGGACCCCTTCTAGTCTTTAACCCAGAAAACTTAGGCACTCTGCAGATGCACTGACTTCCTTTCCTAGAATGTTGTTTTGTGATAAAATTCTGCCCAATCAGGTTGAGGAAGGTGAGTTTAATAAAGTTAACCATATCTGGGCTGCAAAAATCCAGACTACCACTAGATTGCAGCAAAGAGATAGATGCATCTCTTAACTCTTTGTTACCATCTACTGTTCATCTGGATTTCTGTAGCACAGACATGGCAGGTGCAGTTTATTTTATCCCGACAGGTGATGTAAACCAAAGACCAATGGAGGGAATCGAGGCATGTGATGGAAGAAGGGTGAAGTGGACAGAGCAATATAAATCTAAGGCCTCGGTGGTCAATCTCCAATTTGACTATGGCATCTGGATCCAGCCATTGAGAAAGATTAACAATGCATGTTTACTTAGAAATATATTCCCACTGTATTCAGCAGATTTTTTTTTCATATTTGGTAAAGAGGATTCCAGCATAAAAAAAGGACTCATAAAACATGGGAATTTCTCTTAGGTCACATCTGACTGTGGAACTTTCTAGAAGTAAATACAGTAGCACTACTAGCATGCCTGGGTTCCTTGCTGCCTTTTGAATACTAAACATTGATTAAGCAAATGTTTAACTTCTAAAGAACTAGAATTGCCTTTTCCTGGTTTGTTGGCATTTCCTTTTGGAATATACGCTACCGAACCAAAATAATAATAAAAGAATGACAGAGATTCTGCCAAATGCAATAGGTATTTTTAAGCAGTTCACAAGATGTCCTTTCTTAAAATACATTAGGAGAATTCATAAACATAAAAGAGAAAATAGGCACTGAGAAAGACACAAGGAAAGATAAGAGGATTCGTTTAAGACAGCAGCACTGGACTAAAACCCGGATCAAAATCTTCAAGCTATACAGTAACGTCACTGTGAGCCACATGGTATGGAGTCAAGGAAGGCATTAATTCATTTCGAGCATCCCTCACGTCTTTCATCTTTATGAGCTGAACAGTAAGGAACTCTTTATTCCTTATCTTTGTTCAATGAAACTGTAAATAAGCAAAAGCTAAACTCTAATTGTAATAAGAAAAGCCAGTGAGAATTTAAGACATCCGTGCAGGCTTAACGTTTCCATTTTGCTTTAAACAAAACAAATAAGATCCAGAATTTTCCATTTTATTTTGATAGCCAGGGACATATTCTACCACCCAGATCTGGGTCTGTAGAAGTCATGGAGGATCTTTCTGCTTCACATACCTAAATGGGACATTAGAGTAGGATGGGGTCACCATTATTCTGCCATGTAAAGTCCAAATTGAATTAAATGGCCAATCTTTTAATGATGGTATGTGCATGTGGCTCATTAATTTTGGATTCTATCAGATGCAAGTTTGTCACTAAAGTATGTCTCCACATTAACTAATTGCCCTTACACCATTTGAACTATTTCAAGTTGACTGGGACAGTGATCACTAAGTATTGCTTGTATGAGAAAAGGGGAAAGTAGGGCTAACAACCCCAAAGGCAGACCTTAGATCTAAGATTTCAAATGGGATATTGATGGCATTGTACAATCTATCCTTGGTAATCACCAACACCTCGCCTTAACTGATTTCAAACACAAATACTTCATTTTCCAAAGCCAAGCATCAATTTCAGCATCATTATTTTCCAATAATATTTCAGTCCCATGGAAACTTCATGTCCTTTTGTAGAACCTAAAAAATGATAGCTAGACCTTAGCTGAATGACTTCTTTGTGAGCAGGCCCATCTACCCAGGCCAAAACATGAACAATAAGATGTAGGCTGCCACAGAATATTGTGATTAGTGAGGAGCATTTTGCAAAGCAACCATTTGGGAATGAGCAATTCTTCCCATAGAAGCCACTGTTATGTCCTGAAAATTCCAACTATATCCTCTCAGCTCAAGAGATTGGGAACTGTTGCCCAAGGAAATTGCTCTACATTAAGGGAAATAATGGCATCAGCCTCTGATCTGCCAAGTATTTTATTGCAGCTGATAGTCCATCGTAAAGCTCAGTATTTACTCTTGGAGGGGTTTAGTTTAGGTCTGTATTCTGAAGTGAAGCCAATTTCCTCATTCAAGAATCACCCACAAATTCAGAGATCAAAAATTGCATCTAAATGATGTGAGGTAATTCTTGGCTCATAAATTTACATATAAAAAAATATGTCTATATTTTAAAAGGAAATGCCTGCCAACTGCATTGGCAAGAAGAAATGTGTACAAGCCATATAAATTAGAATGGGGAAAAACACGTTTTTGTCCATTTTTAAAATTCACAGTCTAATATGAAGGCGCAAAGGGGGACAGAATTTCATTTTAATGTGCAGTTAGGCAAGCTACATTGCTCTATGCCAAAAGTATGTTGTTGACAGTTACAACTCAAAATGTGTACAAAGATGTCTACATTACTGCAAAATATATGCAAAAATGTTGAATTAATGTCAGCAAAGAAACAATGATCTTGAGATAACAATATGCCTTGAATTGACCACTGGAAGTAGAAAACATCACAGAAAACTCTGTCATTTTGTGGTCACCTGGATTCTTGCAGCTAAAATGTTTGATCAGTGTACTTGTTGTGACTCAATGGGCAAAATTTGGCCATATCAAACCTTTTTCAGTAGCCTGAAAAAAATCACATGAGCAATTCGGAACTGCATTTGGATTCAATGTTGTGACCAGCCATTCAAATAATTTGGAGTTTATATTAGTTCATGCAGTGTTGCTCTTATTGTTAAATATGTTTTTATATTGTTATGATTGCCCTATAATTACTGCAATATAACTTAAAAGGAATCCCCATTTATCTTGGAATTACCTATAATGTGGTTTATGTTACCTCCTTAATTAATTATTCAATCAATCTAATTTAGGTCTGCCCTGTGTTTTGAATCAGGATTAGTGAGATATCTGTTTTAAAAACTTGAATCATAAGAATTTTAATCAACCAGTCAGAACTGCACTTCACTGAATATAAATAAAATCCTGATGGTAAGGAAAAGCGAAAGGCATGTGAATGTGTTTTTAAATGATCATGTTATTGAGTTTTATTTATGTTTTATATACATGTTTTTTTATCTTGTAAACTGCCCTGAGTCCTACGGGAGTGGGGCGGTATATAAATATGGTTAATAAAAAAATAAAATAAAAAAAACATTGTCACATCTCCTTCCCATGTAGATAAACCTTTCTTTGGGTGCCATTAAGAAGCAAGTTTATTTTTATTCTACATAATACAGTAAGCCAGCATGCTTATTCTTTCCAAACACTGCAAGTTCTTTTTATAAAAATGGAGGAAGAATGGAGAAAGGGGAAAGCAGAAAAAAAGACAGTTTCTTTATTTTTCCTAAGAAACCAACTTTGTCAGCCCTTCTTCATCATACAGTACTTGGCAGCAGTAATTCCATCCAAGGAAGGAAGGAAGGAAGGAAGGAAGGAAGGAAGGAAGGAAGGAAGGAAGTAAGGAAGGAAGGAAGGAAGGAAGGAAGGAAGGAAGGAAGGAAGGAAGGAAGGAAGGAAGGAAGGAAGGAAGGAAGGAAATTTTATAGACTGAAGGCTATAACCTTCTTTTGCAGGATCCAATCAGGTTTGGTCACCATGACAAGAAGCAATAGCAATAGCACTTAGACTTATATAATGCTTTACAGCCCTCTCTAAGCGGTTTACAGAGTCAGCATATTGCCCCCCACAATCTGGGTCCTCTTTTTACCCACCTCAGAAGGATGGAAGGCTGAGTCAACCTTGAGCCTGGTGAGATTCGAACTGCCAAATAGCAGGCAGCTGGCAGTCAGCAGAAGTAGCCTGCAGTATTGCACTCTAACCACTGCACCACTGCGGCTCATAGTTTAGCCTTCCAAACTTTTGCACTCATGCTGGAGCCATCCTCAGGGAATTTCTCTGTAGCAGAATGTGTGCTTTGGGCTATTCTATGTGTAGTATTTATATGGTGCCTGGTTGTGTGTGGCTTTTTAGTTGTTGATGGCTGGCTATTAAGCCATTGGCCTTTATTTCTTTGTCCCGCCAAGCTATCGGCTCCTAAGTATTTCAAAAGCTGGTGTTAAATCAGCACTCCTGTTGATTGACAAGGAGCCTGTTTCCCAGGCTTCAATCCCCTTCCTTAGGTTTCTCTCCTGTTGGAAGCAATGTTATTCCAGCACATGAATTTGTTTCGTCCCATACTGGGGAGGAATAATCTCTTTTCAATTCCTATTGTGACATTTAAATGATAAACTCAAGAGTAAGTGCAATGTTATTAATAATCTTTGTTGGCGGCTCTTGAGCTTTCCCTTCCCAAAAAAGCAAAATAAAAATACTTTAGCAAAAGCAAATACCGTATATACTCGAGTATAAGCCGACCCGAGTATAAGCCGAGGTCCTAATTTTACCCAGGAAACTTGGATAAAACGATTGACCCGAGTATAAGCCGATCAGCGCTTATACTCGAGTCAGCTTATACTAATCAGCTGATTTTCAGGCCTAAATT
>JANHJO010009045.1:11034-21152 GCA_032468235.1 Pseudoxyrhopus heterurus | reverse complement strand
TTCCCTTCCCTTCCCTTCCCTTCCCTTCCCTTCCCTTCAGGCAACACATACACAGCAGCCCGTTCTGCCCCCAGACATGTTTGAGTTATGTTGGAGTGAGAAGTTGACTGGTCCAAAGCCACATAGTGAACAACTATGGCAGTGATGTCGGACCTTTTTCAATTTGTGTGCCAAATCGCTTGCGCACGTGCGCTCCCGCGTGACCCCACCCATAATGCAATGCATGTCCCCCACATGTGTGCGTGACTCCCTGGCATATGCGTGTGCGACCCCCCCTCACATGCATGCACGACCCCTGGGATTTCTAGGGGGAAAAAGAGATGAAAAACAGCTGTTTTGGGGGGGGGTTGGGTTAGAAACCCAGGGGTTGTGCGCACATGCGCAGTAGAGCTGGGCTGGGCGATGGCTGGCGTGCTGGGCAGCAACATGGCTCTATGTGCCACTTTGGACACACGTGCCATAGGTTCGACATCACTGAACTATGGCTTGAACCCTAGTCTCTTTGTCCTATTCCAATACCTTAACCAAAACATCTCATTAGTGTCTGGAGTTGGTGAGAACAGGGAAGGGACTCGACAATTAGTGTCATGATTTATATAAGACTATAAAAAACTGCTTTATAATATGTCAAATCATTGAATTATTTAGCTTGGGACTGACGGTCAATCCTTTTCTCTGACTTTAGGTAGTTCAACCTAAAGATGCCATGGATTAAAACTGGGAGTTTTAATATGTGTGTTGTCACCCAAGAGTAATTTTTCTTCCTATTAAATCCCTCCTGCATGGAGCTTCCTATTTCTGTGATTTTCTGCTGCTCATTCCTTTTTTTTCCCCCTTTTCCTTCCTACTTTTAAATTAATTTTCTCTTTTGGTTCAATCCCTTGCCCACACACCCAAAACATTTTGGCAATGATTGCTTTTTGATTGGTTTGCAGTAAATCATTACAGCCACAAAGGATCTCATTTAAGATAATATCGGAAACTAATTTGTAGAAAGTGATACCATTTGTTCATCAGTCCAACATTATCTATATTTCCCTGCTAGACCATAACCACATGGACCTTCTCTGCCTTAAGATTTGGGTGAAGTCCTCTGAGCTCCCCTAGAAGTTACAACTGACCAGAGGTATTTTAAATATAAGAAAGATTGTATTTTCTGAATTAAGTATGAATTATTAAAATGAAATCAAATTCAGTTTTCATTTTAGCCTTGTCCACTTAATGGGAAGTAGCCGCAGCATAACATTCAGAACAAAGTGCAACCCTTGGGTAAAAACAGCTAGATAATTCTGCTTTGATGGTTATCAGACAACAGTTTCTAATCCAGGTTTATGAACATTAACGCATTGCCCCAAAATTACTGGGAGTCTGACAGATGTTTGATGCTACTTCTATGCAGACAATATAATAACTGGAAGCTGAATTTGGTTATTTCTCTGAATTTCCACTAATGCAAGCATATTAGTATTTACAGTGCTGGGGAAGAAAAGAAGCAAGCTCAATCAATAAACTCAAAATAGTAGCCTTTTCCTGCCCTTTTATGTCCCATTCCCTTACAACAGGTCCTGTTATTGAATAACATGCATCTGATTCCAGCTGATTTTTCTGTCTTATGATAAGAGAAATGCAGAGGATCTGAGCTGGACCTGAGATCAAGATTTTCTATTTAGAGCATCAAAGTGAGAGTCAAAACATCATTTTGCCTTTCTTTTCTGTTACAAAGCTGTGAAAAATGTATATATAGATGCTGAATAAGTGAATCTTATTCCATCTCTATTCACTGGAGTTAACTTAGACAAAAGCCCTATAGTTGAGCCCAGCTCCTGTGATTCTATGGACAAATGTTCTGGTTTAATCCCTAGTGACAATGCACAGCTGCGTCAAGGACATACCACTGAAAACCCTGATCCTTTCCATATTGTTTCATATCTTTTCTCTTCAGTTTTCTTCAACCTTGTTAAGCATCGTTATTTTTTTCTGGTTCATCATCTACTCATATCACATCCCTAAAGCATGTTGAGAGCCTGCTTGCTAATCACTGCATCAAGGGAATCAGTCAGTTTTTGTTTCATCCAAAACTGATCGATTGGTTCTTCTTCTGTCCATGGTACTTAAAGGTCATTTCCACACTAACAATTTATAGTGTCTTCTAGAGTTATCCAATCATTGCTGTGCCAAAATAACAGCATTGCAGACAGGTTTTATATCATTTCAGTGATGTGCTACGGTGGTGCTACGAAGATGCCATAAGTTACCAGTACAAAAATCATCTTAGCAACTGTCTCCAAATCCTTCTTGTTATGGATTTGGAATTTTTTTTACAAACATTGCTAATAGTGACACCAAATCACCAATTTCTTTTAAAAAATGAACTAATAAATTTCTCTGAAGCAAATTCCATAAAAAAAACCCTGGGTATTGTTTTCAAGATTACCTCAAGACAAATTTAATATATTTTATCATTCCCATAGGCTGCAAAACACATTATTTTTCTAAGGTGAAAATCAAAGCAATACTGTGAACAAAATTATGAATGTTGGTCACAGCTGTGCTTTTTATTTGTTTATATTTTATTTTGTAATTATTTCCCTTAATGAAATAAAGTTTGAATACATCAGGGTGTCAAACTCAATTTCATTGAGGGCCACATCACGGCTGTGACTGACCTCAGGGGGGCGAGGAGATGGCTGACTGGGTGGGTGTGGTCAACTGGGTGGGTGTGGCCAGCTTGACGCCACTCCTCAAACTGCTGACATGTTTCCTCTTTGCATTGGGTAGACCGGGCTGAAGCCACACTGGCCTGATCTTTCCTCTTCTCATTGGGTAGGCCAGGATGGCCCCATGGGCTGGATCTGATCACATTATGGGCCCATGGGTCTTGAGTTTGATACCCCTGGAATAGATGAATCACATGAGTATAATTTGTGAAAACCTGCCTATGGCAAAATAATAGTTTTGAAAACTTTTATTTGTAGCTGTAGGGGAATATATAATGATTGGCACTATTTTAGAAGATGCATGGAGTCGAATATAGAAAATCCTTTTAGAACTGTGTTACCTGATTAAATAAAACTGTTTTTTTTCACTTGAATGAAAGGTGTTCTGATCAATTAAACTCACCAGTTAAACTTACAGATCAGCTTATGAAAAGAGATGAATCAGAATTGGTGGTTTACCTTTTACTGTAAGTTGCCAAAATAATTCATTCTGGAGTTTCAAGCTGTCAGTAGATTTCATACCTATCACAGAAGCTGGCATATTTATTGTTAACAGTGGAAATTACAAGCAAAGTCACCAGGCTTGTTAAACACAGATGTCCTGCAGCGGAGTCATTTGGGAAAGTGGATAAGTGATTTATGCTATTTCATTTTTCATTAGGTAGCAAAACAATGTTTAGAAGTCAAGGCTGGATAAAATTGACTAAAAGTGCCAGAATCGGTTGCCTGGAGAGGATAATGAACCATACTTAGTGGTTTTTAAAAGTATTAAAATTTGGGGGTTTGGCCAACATATGTTTCAGATTTTATTGAGGCATGTCAAGAAATACCTACAAGGTCTTGTATATCTGAATATTACTCTAGTATATATCGAAACTTGAAAGCCTCTCTGGTGCAGTGTTACAGGGTAAGCTTTATTGTACAAATCTCATTTGCAGCTGTGACATTTACCTTCTGGAAGAAGTTGGAATCATGGGCAACTTCATTAAGTGACCACATGGGTCATTAAGCGGATGGAGAAAAAAAAAAAGCTGTCTGAAGAAGGAGGGCAGGCAGGCAAGCAGCTGCCCTCCATGCAAGAGAACTCCTGCACTGAGCTGAAGGAATGGAGATCAGATCGCCAGGAAGCGAGATGCTTTACTCCACCTCAATGCAGGAGTTCCTCTCCCCTCTGTGCATGGAAGGAAACCCCTGTGGCAGAAACGGTTTGAATCTAAACAGTTTGTATCTGCAGCCCAATGAAGGATTTCTGCCTCCCCTTCCCTCCTGCATTGCAGCAGTAGCTTGCAACTTGCCCTATTGGCTTCCCCATTGTCTTTCTGGGAAAGCCAGCAGAGAAGATTGCAAATGGTGATCACAGGACTTTTGGCAACTGGCCATAATATGAACAGCTTGCCAAGCAATTAAATCACGATCATGTGACTGCAGTGCGTGTGTGCGTGCTGTTTTGCAATGAAAAAGTGCTTAAAGCACTCTTTCGGAATCATTGTAACTTTGAATGGTCATTAAATGACTAGTGTGCCTTGAATGGTAGCTGCTATAAGTTATTGTCTCAACCTAGAGCTATCAAATGGATGGTGGTAGTAATTGGAGAATTAAACTGGGAACTGGGAGACACAGGTTTAATGTCCCACTCAGTCATGGAAAGGGCCTTGAGATCTTGAAGGAAAAATGGGTTATAAATTTAATAAATGCTTTTGAACTTTGTGTTGGAGAAGATTCCAAAGAACCATAGACAGCCAAGGAAAAAAATAGATTGAACAAATCAATCCAGAGTTTTTACCAGAAGAAGAAACATCCAGGCACAATATATCTATTCTGTCCCATGCTCCAAACACTAGGATCGACACCAGTTAAAGGAACAATAAAGTTTTATTTTCAAACTGAACTTAAAAGAGCATTTCTTCTACATTAAATATCAAACTTAAATAAGCAAGTCTTTTGTATCAAAGGAACAGATGGTTCCTAATTAGTCCCACCTGAAATATAAACAATTGTCCGGGCCGAATGCCAAAAGATAAGCTTTCTCCGAGAGACGCTCAGAAACGAGGTCACAATATAACAGAGACTTAAAGTCAGTTTGCCGATACCCAAAGCTGAGAAGTATACTTCAACAGACTCCGATCAAGATTCCACGAGATGAATACGTTGTTTCCAGCAAGATGCTGTTCCCAACCACACACCCTTATACCCTCTAGGGTGTGGTCCAATTAGTGGTCAGCTGCAGCTCGACCTCTCCCCTTCCGGCGCTGCTCTCTGTGCTCCCTCCTGCTCATTAATCTTCTGATGCATGTGTCTGCTAATGGCTCCTCACCACTACTTTCAGCAGCCACCTGTTCCTGCTGACTCGTGGAGGGACAGGCTTCTGTTGGCAAGCTGTCAGCAGTTGATTCCTCCCTTGGCTCTGACATGGTCTCTCCTTCGGAATCGGAATCAATTGCCAAATCCGCCACATGCTGCGGAACCACAACAACCGTGGTTGTTAAGTGAATCATGCTGTCATTAAGTGAATTTGGCTTCCCTTATTGACTTTGCTTTTTGGAAGCCAGGTTACAAATTGCATGACACCGGGACAGTGCAACTGTCATAAATGCATGCCAGTTGACAAGTGCCCTTATTTTGAATATGTGATCATGGGGATGCTGCAACAGTCATATGTCACTTTCTTCAATGCTGTTGTAACTTTGAAAGATCACTAAATGAATGGTTATAAATCAAGGACTATCTGTATTGCTGATACATAGAATTTACTCCAAAAGAACCATTACCATTTACCAAGTAAATGTTTTGGGAGAGGGAAACATATAAAAGGAAATTTGTCAAGCATCCATATATATTTAATCAAAGGTATTCTGATGACATGTTCACAATGTACATTCATTGAAATTATTCTGAAAAGCTTTCTAGATCTTTCATATTCATCATCAATCTGTATTCAGTACTAGTCTTCTATTTAATCTCAGTCCCATGTAAATATTATGATATCTGGAGCGTTAATCATATCATATACTCCAGGAAATCATTTTCTTTATCACCACTACTGGCATGATAGTGGCTTTCTGAAAACATTCATTTGTTTAACATATATGTCTTCAGGTCAAAACATGTTTATAGGTACATAGATATTGGCTTCCATGCAAACCCTGCATTATCCTTGTGTGTATGGAAGTCAATGCATATAGAGCTATGTGTGCAAATATATTTATCCTGCAGACATTCTGATCTTTTTAGTAACATTATTGGGAAGTGGAGCTTGTCTGAGATGCTGACATGATGTGTCCTCCAAAGATATGGATCAATATATAGCTTTACCAGGGTTGAATGAATGCATGTACAGCATAATCTGATAGTGTTTATTTTATATAACTGAATAATCTGTGCAGAATTCCTGAAGCACTTTTTTTTGTCTTACAGATTTCCTAGGGGAGATTTTGTGAGAGAATTCCAAAGAAGGGCGCCAGAGATGTTGAACAGAGAACACTCAGTAAAGTATTGTAACCAAATATATACATACAATACATGCATGCCTACAATGTAGTTCAAGGTTGAAATTTGGAGTCCTTGATCCTCTCTGAGATTAGTTTGTTTGCAAAGATTTCATTACCCAACTAACATGAGCTACCTGACCAAAACACATCCTCTCCAGCAGATAACATCCAGATAAACATGAATTAATACCAGATAAACAATCAAGCAGAAACCAATACCCTAATTAAGGAATTATCAAGGAGAAAACCAACCAGCAACTAATGTCCCCCCCCCCACATTGACCGGGCAAGCTATTACATATAAACAGGGAGCACCCCCCCCCCCAACACACACAGTAGAACAGTTGATATTATCTAGTCAGATAATGAAATATCTGCATGCAAATCACCAAGCTCAGAGAGCACCAAGGATTCCAGTATCAAATACCTGTCCCTGTATTGTAGTAGTATTGAGATCAAAGAAGAGATGACCAAACTTATCACCATAATCTAGCCCAGGCTATTGGTGCTGCTGATTGGCTTGACTTGAGAAACATAACTATGCACTCGTGTTGGATGACTAACTAATTGGATTCCATTCCTTTTTAATGTTTGTTATTTTTGAAGTTAATCTTTGATCGGGTTCATTCATTTCTATAAGTTCATTCCCTTTGTCCCCTTCCTTTTCAAATGAGCCTTTGTCAGCAAATATTTTTATTTTCATTAACATTTTATTTCAATTTCACGTTTTGTAGTATTAAGATCGGTCAGGAGATTTCTTTTTCAAATACATAACTGTGTCACACCTATGTTGATGGATACAATAGTTTCTATAGAACAAATCCTATGTAAATACCATTTGGAACACTTAAATTTATTCTTTTACGGGATAACAGCAGTAACTTTCTGACCAGTGGTTTGAATATAAAAAAGAAAGCCAGTTGTTTAAGGTGAAAAAACAAAAACCTTATTTTTATTCGTTTTATATCCAGAAGCCTGGCTGCAAGGTAGCAGTGGTGCAAATTTAAATTGTCTCAGGGACAAAAAGAAACTCAGCTATTTCCTGAGTTAATAAGTGGGTGGGTCTAGTGTTCTGAAATATTAAACGACCATATTTATTGAGATGGCTAGATTTTATTTTATTTTACATTTTCTTCCTGTGTTATTAGTTGTTGTGTTTTGTTACGGGGCTAAAGGAAAAAAATAAAACCAGTCAATAAATTGTGATGCAGTGTATGCTAAAACAAGTGGACACAGCAGAGTGTTGCATTTATTTCTCTTGTTGCACATAGGTACGATGTTTTATTGCTTTGCACGAGATGGAAGACAATGTCTTCAGGTTGAGACAAGTGCTACTGTGCTTGTGGACCACTTAAATCTTCAAAAGTAAAAGCAGGGGGTCAGCCTAGACAAGTAACAAGGTTAATCAGTTTGAATTAATGACTTTTGTTTTAATCTAGTTCAAAATAAAGCTGTGACCAGAGGTCTTTGGCTCTGCCTATATGTCAGTGTCAGGGTGGTTGATTCAGAATAGTGGGAGAAGAGAAAGGGTGGCCCTCGTCACTGGGTAATTGAACTGATGGCAAAGTCATTCGACAGGGTGGCCACATCATGCAGCAGTCTGGTAAGGAAACTCCAAATTGCTGATCTCTGTATTTTTTTCTGAATAAACGTCATTGTTTCCCACTTTATCAATGAACTGGGGGGTTCATTGATGATCTTGAAGATGTGGATAAAAGTTGCATTCCAAAACAGCTGCCAATGTCATCAATGTGCAACTGTAATCCTGTAGCCAAGCAGGCTGGAATTCAGGAATGAACAAATAAGGTCTGATTGCAACCATTGGAAGGTGACAATTTGTGTTTGTGTGCATGTATGATATTTGTAGCAATGAATACATGTATGTGTATGAGTATTACCACACATAATCACATACATCTATTATAAAATCTTGGAAAAACCATAACAATAATAGGCAGATAACACAGAAATGTGTTCACCAATTTATTACTTGACTGACATCTACCAACAGCAAGTTTAAAATTAATAGCTAAAGAGCAATAAAAGTTTATTTGAATCCAAGATTTTATGTCTACTCTAATTTTTCAGGGGGTTAAAAGGATGTTTAGAAGAGCAGCAGAACCAACTATATAGACCTCTAGAAATGTTATGTGATAGCAATTTACATTAAATCTTTTTGGACGGGGGCAATATTTCTATTTTTGATTTCTATTTATTGTATAAGGCTAAATTACAATCCTCAGAAGACTGCATAGCATTTTTAGAAAAGAAGAAATTTTCAGATACAATAAGTATTTCTCAACAAATTAAGGGTAGGAGAAATGGTGATAAAAATAAAAGCAAAAAATGTATGTAAAGCAAAAGAATTTGGAAATTGGAAATGTCAAGTTGATGAGAGTGGCATTGTGCCCACTGAGTAACAGCACACCAGAACACCAAAGATGTCACCAGCCATGATGGTCTTTATTTAGCATAGCAATCAGGAAACAGTGAATAATAGCGATAGCGATGTGGTAGAGAGCGAGAGAAAATACAGTTACAGGTGAACCACTTATATAGTGCTTTAGAGAGTGGTTGTAAAGGATATCACATGGGTAATCAGGAACCTTGTAATATAGTAAGGCAGGAAGACAGGAAGGAAAGTAATTATTTGGAAGGAAGGCAATTATGTGGGAACAAACTGTAATCCCAGGAACTAAGTAAGCTTCCTTTAGGATGTGGAAATTTACAACAACTGTTAATTTAACATTAACATCTGAGCTTGGTTGTTTTCTTGCAGATGTTTCATTACCCAATGAGGTAACATCTTCACTGCTAGGCTAGGGCTAGGCTAGCTCTGAAGATGTTACTAGCTGGATAATGAAACAACAAAAAACTGCAAAAAAACCAACAACAACCAAACTCAGGGAGCACTAAAGACCGCACAATCAAACCGGTATCAGGTCTTCCATTGGGGCTATGAAGCTTTGCTTATGATAGCCCACATCCTTGTGTCTTGTGTGTCTTCTAGACTTCCCTTAAAAGCTCCCTTCCAAAAGATTTGTGCTTTCAGTTCCTTACCATATTTTGTTCCAAATTTTTCAAAAGGCAACGATTCTGAAGAACTAAAGAAGCTTCTTAGATGAGAAGCGAAACATCTTCAAGGAAAAATAAAGTCTAGTTGCCTTCTGAAAAAGCACATTTGACCTAGATAAAACAATCTCCATAAACACTCACAATTCCTTTTTCCATGTGATTAACGAGCATAGTAAAGTCAAAAATATGGGTTTTTTGGTGAATATAAAAGTATTTTCGAAGTAAAATAGACATGAGAATATGATTGTATAAGGATACTCTTCTTTTGCCTTAGAAAACCATTAGTTTGCACCCTTTAAAGTAGAAGCTAGCTTGAATAAAGTCAATCTTACAAGCGAAGGCAGAAAATTAAGCTCCTGTTAAAATGCCTTCTAGCCTACTTTTTCCTAATAGAGACAAGCAACCATTAGTCTGGGACAGGCTTTGAAGATGAGTGGTGAAAATGACGAAGGATCACCCAGGTGCTCAGAAAATATACAGTATTAGCCATTTCAGGCTCTTAGCCATTTTTCCTTTGGATAAATTTCTGCTTTCAGCTTTGCGCACAACCTCCCTGAGCTCCAGCATTGTATTTTCAAATGTTGGCTCTAACAATGAATTTAAATGTACGTTGGGTCCTGGATGGGAAACTGTTCAAATGTACTCTGAGACTACTAATGACAATAACTCATAAAACCCAAATTATATATTCTTACTACTACATTCTGAGGCTCCCTTTATCAAAACATGTAAAAGGAAAAAGGTAAAGATGTCCCCTTTTCAGTTGTGTCTAACTCTTTTTTTTTTTTTATTATAAAATTTTATAAATTTTATTGTTTAAAATCAACAACTTAACAAT
>JANHJO010009042.1:249253-261767 GCA_032468235.1 Pseudoxyrhopus heterurus | reverse complement strand
TTTCCAAAGCAGCTTAGGAAATTGTTCATCTTTTGGACTCAATGAATTTTCATCTATATCAAATTGGAAAATTTATTTTTCTAAAGTTTTTTAAAATTCTATCAGATACCAATATAGAAAGTTTACTCAATATTTCTTAATAACATAACATTTTTTGAGGTTAGAATTGTTAATATGTCATTTCATAAAATGATTACTTATGTGCATATAACTGCCAGATGTAAGCAGTTGTCTTTAAAAACAATATCTAAGCTGCCAACGTAAACAGTTTAGAAATTAAAAGTAATTGGTCTGATATTGAAATTTTGTTTATCTTCTGGTTTACAAAGTATTCACTTTTCCTTTCAGAAACAATTTAAAAGTATGTAGAATTAAAAAGAACAAGAGCTAAAGTAGAAACACCATTTTGCAGTCTACATAATTTTAATAAGGCATTTATAATTCATAAAACCAGGCAAGCCAGATATATTGCATATTATATAGACATTGTATATACATTTATATAAATTATGTTTGTGCTTTTAGATATATACCTTTTAAAATATGGGGAAATAAAATGTTCTGTCTATTTTATTACTTCACTGTCATCCTAGTTTGTTCAGACTTTAAGTATGATCCATATTTCTGCAGAGCAAAGTTTTTATGAGTTGCTCCACAGAGGAAGGAATGGGTGGACATTTCTAAGAATATCTCCATCTTTATTCTTATACTATTCCCTACATTGTTCCAGAATAATTAGAAAAAAATGTATGGGGAATGGAGGAGGTGAAAAACTATAAGGTAGAGAGTATAAAAATAATTTATCCTCTTCCTTTTTGTAGCAGCCTCTGCTCTTTCCTGAAAATGGTGGAGTTAATTATAAATGAATTCAGGCTTATGTTATTTTTTTATTGTTTGTCTTTGCTGGTATCAAGAAAATGTTTCATCTGTTTGAAATCTTGCAGCAGCCAGTAAGATGGAACTATAGGGTGCAACTTTTATACAAGTGCTATCAAGATGACTGGGTTTTGTGCTTTTTAGTATATGAGTATTTGCACATGGATAGCCCAACCAGAACACCTATAGGTATCCTGATATCTACATGGTGCTTCTAAGTTCTAGATTCATGTAAGCCACTTTACAATAGAAATAAGACCTTTGCTCATTTTGGAACTATATGTGCACTCGGGAGATAAGGAGCAACTGTATATTTGGGGATACAGTGCAGGGAATCTTTATTTTATTTATGTGCCTTGGATACCAAAAGAACTCAAATAATTAACAGCCTTACTGTGAATTGAATATTGAATATCAACTAGGCCTAAAAATTATATCTATTTATTAAGTTTTATTACCTTCAGTAAAACTTAGCAAGTTTTGAATTAATTTAGATTGCTTACTAAAGAGATATATTTTTCTTTATATAAATGTAATATCTGGCTTTATAGCTATTTATGACAACAAAACAAAATTTCTTGATACAAAATAGTATCAAATATTGATCAGCTGGTTTATGTTAAATATATTTTCTTTTAATTCAATAAAATGATAACTTAAAATTATATTTTAAGACTCTTAATTAAATTTAAGAAACTCCATATTTACACTATGGTATTAATTGATAACTTGCATTAAAACAGAATTTCCTAGAGTCCTATTTTTAAAAATATACATTTTTTAAAAAGTTAAAATGATATCTTATGTTGTTGCTTATGAAAGATTTGTGTTCCTCTCTATTCTAGTTGTGCTTAACTATAAAGATCAAAACAGTACCAAAAAGGCAAATGATTCTAATTGGTATTGATAAAATAAAAATACATATTTAGAATATTCTCATAATCTAGAACACTTTGTATATTATCTACCTCAGTGAATTCTCCACATTAATATTATGATGTTGCATCAGGATCAAATATGTTAATGACCACAATAGGATCAACATAAGTTTACAAGAAACGGATGTAAATCTTATTGAAATGAAGACTCAAGATTTTTTTCTATCTGTCTATCATAGAAAGCCCATATTCCTTTCAGTCTGGTTGGTATAATATCTTTGTGGTGTAATCATTAAATGATGCTTGCTTTAAATAAAATATTGCTCAATGATAGCAAGACGAATTTTTTAGCTCTAAAAATGTACTCTTTTTCATTTTTTATATAAATATTAGGGACTATATACAATAAATTAAAAATATATAATTTCAAACAAGATTAGAGATAACGAATCACAATTTTTCATGCATTTAGGCAAAATATGGAAAAGATTCAGCCGAAATTAAGGAGATTTGGAGTTCTATTAATATATTTTGCTCTTACATGGGCTCAGAGTGATCAGCAGGCTGTCATCCAAGCCACTGATCAGATCTACATCAGTTTAATTTCAGAATTGGTGCTTTCAAATGTTTAGCTGGACTCAAAGTCCCATTAATTTCAATGGGAAATATTTAAGCATATGCTTATTAAACCCACTGAAATCAGTGACTCTTAAATATGCCTAACATAGGCTGAATTGTGCCTGTATTCACAACAGTATATACTTTACTATATTGTATATGGGCCTCGGTTATTTAAAATTAAAACCAACAAAAACACAAAGCGATGACCTAGATAGGGTTGTTACACATGCAGACAGTTTTTTGCACATATTTCTTCAGCTGAATGAGTAGTCCAACATGCAACTATATTCTGTGTATACAGCTTTCCTCCTTTATCAACCAGCTGGGGTGAATATATTAAGTCCTTTCAAAACTATACAAATCCCATAAATCAGCTCTTTCCTTTTGCCACCAAACAGCTGACTAGAAGTTTATTTTATTGTATGAAAAGAGTCTGTGCATACTCCTTTGGATCAGGGTTGAAGCTTATTTGAGTCATACATACACCTGAAGAGACATTCAAAGCAAAACATATATAATCATATGTACATTTAGATTTTTTTTAAAAAATGGAAATAAATTAACATGATTTACAAATCTTTATACAGATGATTAAATTAAAAAAAATGGCAGGCATTTTCACTTGAAATTGGCATAATCAGAAAATATATCAATGAAATCTTGTACCACTTTGTAGCAGAATTCATACTGTTCCTGCAGGTGCAAAAAAGAGACATTATTATGTTTGAACTCTGTTGAACTGTATTTAACTTCAAAACTGTAGAATTGTGATAAAGTATCATACAGATAAAATGTTTTTCACTTTTTGTTACATGTTTCAGCACAATTATCTATCAACTGACACTGCCTAGACTAAGACTTTCTATGTGTAAAACAATGAACAAAACAATTATTTCCTTTGAAGAACTGTTTGAATGAGAAATGAATCCTGGTACTTTTATATGTTTTCATTAATATGAATGTATTTTCAGTTTATTGACCTACATTTGAGCCTATTAATATAAATTCACTACTCACTTTAGAACAAGTTTTCATAGGACAAACATAAGACCAGTTCTAATTTTTGCTGCTGACCAGGATAAAAACTGATTAGATGTTTTAATCTTTTGCCTTTCTCTTTTTTTTCCTATGCTCTTATTCATAACTGGTTTCCAGCTCTTTTAGAGCATGCCAGCAAAATGAGGGGACCTGTAATTGTATTCTAACATAACCTCTTAGGCATTCTACAACCTGGTACTTCTATCATTAGGGAAGAATTTTGAAGTAAATGTATACAGGTACTCCTCAACTTACTATGGCAATTGGGAATTTCTGTCGCTAAATGACATGGTCCTAATGTGTGACAGCATTGATTAGTAATCCTTGCAGTCATGGTTGCCATCATCAACTGAGGCCCACAGTCACTATGCTTGAGCAAACCAATTCTGTTGCATGAATATAGATAAAGCCTCTATTTTACTCTCAAAATTTTAGTGCCATATTATCAATTGTGGCGAAGCAACATACCAGTGTTTGCACCATATGAGGTCTCTGCAGCCGTAAACTCTTCACAGCTTGAAATACATCTAAAAGCCCCTCAGCTTTGACTCGCTCCAAAATATTGCTGAGTGCTATGAATGTACCTGTTCTTCCAGCTCCAGCGCTACAAGACAAAGACAAATAAGTTGCCCTATCATATGCAGAAATATAAAACATACATGTAGAATTAAGTATCTGCTAAAATAAATAGGCTTAGCAGCCTCTATAGTTCTTTGCTTCTTCAGGAGTACCAGATACGGCATACATTTTGCAGATTTGCTTAATTCATACAAACAATATATAGATTTTATAGAACCCTCTTCCTGTTACTGTAAAAATAAGCTTTTTAAAAATGTAAACTTTAAAACTGTTCAGGGAGCGAATGCTGATGTTGTAGTTACTTCCTTACAAGTTTCCTCTGGAATATATTTATCCATCCACTAAGATCCAGAGGAAGTTTCACTTGCAAAATGGGAAGGGATAGTTATTTCAGTGTTGATTGAGAGTGTTCTTCAACTTTGTAGAACAATATAGGATTAGGCATTGGGATATTTCAGAGCAGTTTGAAAAAAACGCCAACTTTCGTACACTTCTTGAATTGTGTCTCAATTTAGCTTGTGTAAACTGCTATGATGGAATGTTTAGTAGATCCCAGGAAGATGGAGACGGAAAGAAGACTCTCACAAATAGAAATCCTTCATCCAAGGGAAAGATGAGCATGAGAAAGAGGCTCAGAATAGCTCCACTGTATTTACATTAGGTATAACTGATCTAGAGAATTGCTTTGGCAAGCTTTCAAGATTCTGTTACATTCAGTACTTCGTTAATAAGAAAAATATTTTCCATTCTCTATTTCAATATTGATAATTTATGAGCCTAAAGCAAAGAGTGAGTTATAATTATAGTGAACAAGATTAAATGAAACACATCTTCAGGAATCTGAACAATTTATCCAGTAGAAGCAAAGGGATATTAAAGGTGGTGTAAATGCCCTCATGCCCTACAGAATCCTTTATGGAATCATGGGTTAAGACAACTATAGAATTGTGAAGTGCTATACCACCACACCATGTGCATTTCATGCTGTGATAGCATGATATATATCATGATAGTTCTTTTTCTACAATTACACTTCTTTCATTTCTGACCAGCAATAGCAGTTTGTGGGGTCAGCTATCCATGCTCTAGTAACCTCCAGATTACTCTGTTTTAATATGGTGCATGTGAGAAAAAATTTTCTCTGGGGGAAAAAATTTGAAAAAAGTTTTTAGGATCAATTCACTGATGATTATTTTTTTATCTCACAGTCTTTTAGGGCTTGGGACCAGATTATCTGAAGTTTGTATATACACTTGCCATTATACTCATCTTCATCATTGGCCAATTCATCTGCTTCCTTATCCTGCAGCTGTAAATAAAGTAATTGGCAGCTGGAAAAAAAACTTTCTCATCATGAAATGTTCTTTCAGGCACCTACTGCCTTTACTTCAGAGCGAAAGTCCTTGCTAGCTTTTCAAATTTAAAGCTGCAAAAGAACATGAAGGGGGGAAAATGCAAGAATGTGTTTACCTGCAGTGTACTGTAATGGGATGGTTTCCTGTCTGCTGTTGCTGTCTCTGAACAGCTGCAATGAGGTCAATCATACCTTTCCCTTCAGTCGGAATGCCTATCTCAGGCCACCCATGAAAATGAAACTGTCTAATAACTCTGCTTTGCTTCTCCTAGTTATTCAGAAGTGAGAAAGCAACAAGTTTAAAATAACTTTAGTAATGGAAAGAAATAATTTTAAATACCAAAGCCTCGTCCACTTTTCTGGGAGTAACTCCATTAGACATAGCAAGACTTACTTTTAAAAAGGTTCATAAAAGCTTTCAGAGTCAATTACATATTGCAACGTTTCTATAAGCAGTGTCAACAATTATGCAATTTATATCAACTGCTACCTTTTAATCTTAACTGCCCAATGCAATATTATAAAATAGATTAAAAATACCATATGTATGTATATGTGTGTGTGTGTGTGTGTGTATTAATACACACCCACCCACCCAGGGTTTCCATTTTTAACATTCTACCAGTAATCTGAACAATAAATCGATGAAGGGACGTTCTTCATTAATTTAAGGATTGAATAGAATCAAATGAAAGAAATATCTTGCACGCTTTAGGCCAAGGAAACAATAATTCATATCTGTTGATTTGAAAAGGCTTAGAATTTAAACCTTGGTGCTGCCACACCATGCATACAAGCATATATGTATGCATGTGTGTATATGTATGGTATATATTGTACATACATACATGTGTGTATGTATAATACACACACACACACACACACAGAGTATGTTTGTGGTGTGTATGTGTGTGTGTGTGTGCATGCGCATGTGTGTGTATGAGAGATGACTTCATTTCAGAGTATACATCTTCTTTCTTGTCCACAAAATGTAGCCAAGTCAACATATGAAACTTTCATTGTTAGCCAATTACAGAAGGATGGGATTAAATTTCTGGACAGTGAAAATTTCCCCGTTCTGATATTTGCTCTTTTTGCTTATTCTTGATAGAATACATTTGTTAAAATAAGATATTCATAATATTGACCAGTCTGCTAAATATGAAGTAAAATGTATTTAAGACAACAGTAAGTAAACCCAAGGTTTAAGAAGTAAGGAAATTATGAAGAATACCTGGTTGTGTGTAATCAAAAATTCCCTTATGCTTATAGTATCAACAAGCAAGTCATTCTTAATATCAATGGTAATCTCGCCATAAGAAACAGAACCTTCTGATGGCCAATACTGAAAACATTTTTCCTGTAAAATTTAGAAACAGAAAAAAACAAATGATGCTTTCAGATTTCTTGTGGCTACCTAAGCTATGTCAATTATTTCTGGGAATGGTGATTTACAAATTAATTCCAATCTTCCCCAAATCCCCATCCACTTATATTGTACCATAATAATATGTACCATGTAATCAGAATCAGAATCACATCAAACTGATTCTGATATCCTAATTAAGATAACACCATATATACAGAATGCTTACTATAAGGAAATTGCAAGTGTTAAACATCACTAACATCAGAGCACAGAACCACACTTAATTCCCACTGAATTTCCTGTCATTTGTTTGTAACCTCCTCTGAATTATGATGACTTTTTTTGGACCTTGGCTATGGCACAAGGTATGACAATTAGATTTCTACATTTTCTGAAAACATGTGATTGTAAAGTAGTTCAATCTTTTGCAAACCATCTGTCTGTCTCTAATAGAGCCATGGTAGCGCAGTGGTTAGAATGCAATATTGCAGGCTAATTCTGCTGACTGCCAGCTGCCAGCAGTTCAAGTCTCACCGGATCAAGATTGACTCAGCCTTCTATGTTTCCGAGGTCAGTAAAATGAGGGTCCAGATTGTTGGGGGCAATATGCTGACTCTGTAAACTGCTTAGAGAGGGCTGTAAAGCTCTGTGAAGTGGTATATAAGTCTAACTGCTCTTGCTATTGCTATAGACAAGTGTCTGCCGCAGCAGCAATTCAAGATATCCAGTTTTGCTCCTTCAAAGGAGATTTCATGATTTATTGAACAGTTAAAATTCTGGTCAACAGCAGTCCATAGCAAAAGCATCAATTGTACTTCCTCAGCTTCAGGACTGCAAAACATTTGCTAGGACAAATTCATGCTAAGCCTATTGAGGCATTACATTTTACAGATCAGTGTTAATGATATATAATGAGTTTCCCATACTCTTGTCCTGTTCTTTAAAAAAAATATTAATAACAAAATATTTATAAGATATTGTACAAAATGCTCGTACTTGCTCCCTTTCCAGAACTTCTGTAAGCATAACGATGGTGTGGCATTTCCATTCCCACACCATTCGCCAGAAGTCTTCTACAGTATGAGGAAGCGGTCCTTGAGTTGCAATGAAGTAATCCTTTTGGCGATAGCCCTGGACATAAAGAAATATTTCATCCTTTGACAATTGTTATCTAGATTCTCCCATTTGAAAGGAATTTTATATTAAATAGATCTATCAGAATGGATGTTTTCTTTGAAGTTCTAAAGGTCCTTCCAATCCCACGCCCATTCACTCTAATCTACAAATCAAAGAAATTAGTTAAGCAATTTTAGCCCAAGTCTTCACTGAGGCTTTTGTATTGGGCCAGTTACAATAACTGAAAAGAATAGATGTTGGAGGGTGGCACCACAGAAGGGAAGGGTTTGTTAAATTAATAAATAATGAGCTCTCTTTCATCTGAAAGGAGGATGTGAGATGAATACTATTACGTTGACTACATCATTAAGCAAGAAAACACACAATTTCTTCTAACAATAGTCTGTTGAGCTAGCCACAATGGCCAAATTTAAACAATATGGTTGGAAGCCACAGTTTACAAAACACGATGACTGGTTTCACAAAAGTCAAAATCAAACAAATGATATTATATTTACTGCCAATGTGTGTGGCTTTTTTTCTACAGTTGATCTTTGAGAAAAACATCAGAACCATAGAATAAATAGGACCAGGGCAGTAAATGATTCCTCTCCTGTATACTTACATGTATTTAAAATGTCAAATTCATTAAGCACAGATCATTTCTCAGTCATGTGTATAACATTTGTTTACTCATTTGTCCTATTAACAATACAATTAGATGGCAAATTTTGGAGATCTCTGTGGCTTCAGTCAAAGCATTCTGAACATCATACTCTTTTATGAAGCTTAGAATATGTGATTTGACATAATGCACCGTATGAGTTCAATACTGTGTAACAGACATTCATCTATTGTTGAAACACCAAGAAAAAACACATTCTTCACCAAAATAGAGAGGCAAAAGTTTGATAGCAACAAAGAAAGTTATCTAGTTCTATTTCAATTAAATAAAACAAATCCACCCACAGTAAAAAGGTAAATTAAACTTGGTTCTAATAAAGCAAAGATATTTGCTTCTTGTTGTTGATATTTTAAATACAAGGTCTTTTTTATTGTTATTATGAGACTTTGATTCCTTTTTAAAAAAAATTAGCAGGTTATTAACATATAGTAATGCTGAAGGTCATGCTCTTTTCTAGATGAATTTTAAACAAATATTCTGGAAAGGATGTTAACATCTCTTACATCTTCTGTACAGAAAAGTACTTACATCTATAAAGGAAGCATTGATATAATCTGTGTACTCCTGACCTCGCTTCATTGAAAGAATCACTCTATTAAAATCATCTAGGGGACAAAAGAAGTAGATTTTGTAAAATTATAAATATTTTATAATACATAATAATATAAATTATAGTCAGTAGACCTTTATAAAATTTAGTTATATTTCAGTCTGCAATGCCACCTGCTGTTGTTTGTAAAACATTACAATATTCTCTCAGGTAAGTTTTTGTCAATTAAATTATACAATTTGTTTGAAAATGCAATTTAATTTCTTACAAGGGATTATTTGGATAACTCTGGCTTTCTTCATATTTGCTGGCAGATTACCAGTTCTCATGTTTTCTTTCATTATTCGAACATTTGTTAATTTCTAAAACAAAAGTAAAAATTAGATAATGACTACAAATGAAAATATGAAGTCAATGTGAGAAGAACAGTAACAAATTCAACCAAAATGTCTTAATCATATTTTCTTCTTAAAAATTCTGCTTGATAAATCAACATATCATATCATTACATTTGCACAGAAACTTTGTTACATACTTCTATATAAGGACAATTTAAAAATTATAATATCTACCATATAATGTCTACTTAGTTTTGATTGTTCTATAAACTAAATAGGAAGTTAATTGTAAGGAAGTTAAGAGCCAGTTTGTTATACTATACTGGTTAAGTGGGGTGGAGAGAGAAAAAAATTTTTGTTAATGAAATAGCATCAGCTGAAAAATTCACACATCTATAAGAAGTCTAAAAGAATGTTTTATTGAAATACTGTTTGTTAGGTTTATTAACAGAATAATTTTTCCTTCACCAATACAAGCGTATTTTTGAACAGGAATACTGAACATGACTATTTTTTTATACTTAACACTATAAATGTACTTATGTACTCCCAATCCATTTTTTCTTTTTCAAATATTTGCTTGGGTGAGGTTTTTGTTTTAATATTTTCTTTATGCTTTCATTTTCATAGTACTTAGTTTAAATAAAAAAAATTAAAAGCCTAGAAATAAAAAAAACTTTAATTTTAAAATATTTTAGGTATAAATAGCATGACAGATATTGTGAAAAAAAATCAAATATTTTAGGAAAAGAAGAGTAATGTATTAAAAAAGTAGCATTGGGGTCAATCACCAAATTATATTTTAAAAATATATTTTGTTGTCATATTTTATAACATTTTTAAGAGGCTTACTTTAAACTCTTCTTCCAATCCTATCTTAACAAGATTTGGTGTGGTGCTATTTGATGGCTGCAGGTGTTTTTCTAAGGAGGATACATCCAGTTCTGTGTCGCCATAGAGGTAGTATTCAAGTAAGGCTTGATATATGAAGGAATACTGCATCTGTAAAGAAACAGAACACTCTAAATCACGACCTTTGAAACATTTTTAGTTAAATAGAATTCAGCAACATTGTTTTAAAATGAAAGATTTCACTTATTTTTACAATGTGTACAGGCAGTGCTCAACAATTGACCACAATTGAGTCCAAAATTTATGTTGTTAAGTGAAACATTTGTTAGGTGAGTTTTGTCCCATTTTATGACCTTTCTTGCCACAGTTGTTAAAACGAATCATTGCAGTTGTTAATATAGTAACATGGTTGTTAAATGAATCTGGATTCCCCATTGACTTTGCTGGTCAGTAGGCTCACATGACCCTGGGATGGTCACTGCAACAAACATAAATATAAGCATCCAAAATTTTGATCACGTGACCATGGGGATATTGCAAAGGTCATAAGTGTGAAAAACGGTCATATGTCACTTTTTTCAGTGCCCTTGTAACTTCGAACAGTTCTACAGGACTCTCTGTATAGCCTCTCCCATACAGAGGATTTGGAAATAATGAAATAAAGCTGAGAACAGGGCATTACGATCATAATTTAGGCAGTAAAAATCAAAATATAATTCTTATTCATTAGTGGTGACATTCAACTAAATAGCACTGTTTTCACTAATTTTCAAAATGCCTCTAGAATAGGGGTTATTTGTAATTCAAGGGGGAATTACATCAAATAGGGCTGCCCCCTAGAAGCTTGCCATCTGGCCTACAATCTATGAACCTCATGAGGAGGTGAGACCTGGAAAAGAGTCTCTCTATAGCAGGGATATCAAACTCGCATCGTCACGGCGGCATTACATGACGTATCACGACTTTTTTCCCCTTTACTAAATCAGGAGTGGGTGTGGCCAGCACATGACACATCTGGTCTGCGGGCCTCGAGTTTGACAGCCCTGCTCTATAGAACTGAAACAGATGGATATATTCCATTTTCATTAGATATTGCCTGATGTAATTCAGTATTATGCTGCAAAAGGTTTTTAAGGTGATAATTCACACCTTGAACTGAGCCAGGAACCTTTTGGAAACCAATGCAACAAGTGCAGGATAGATATATTCTCATTGAAAGGACTGATATGTCAAGAGTATTTTTAATTGCCCTGAAGATATGGGCAGTTTCAACCTACAAATTTCATGCACACCCACAGCCCTAGTGTGCATTGTTCCAAGCTGCTGTTTGAGGAGCTGAATTTTCTGCAAAAGTTACAAAAGAGGTTAAACTCAAACCTTTCAGAGGTCACTTGGTAGCCTGAAGTCTTAAATTCTACACCTGAGACTCAAAGACTGAGAGGGGTACCTACTTAATGCAATATAGCATAAATGTTCTTGTAACAAAAATAAAATAAAAAAGGTCAGGTGATATGTTAAAAGCTGCAAAAATTTAACAAGGAAATGAATATAACCCCTCCCATCTCTCATTTGACAGTCTTAGTCTAGTTAGAAACAAGAACATAGATAGAGGACTGTATCAATTCTTTTGTGGCAAAAGAAGTGCTATCCTCTGACTTTTTTTTTTTTTAAATCCTATTTGCTATGATCAGCTGCAGCTTTAACATCATTTAAATAGATGGTGATTCTTCTAAACACCAGGATATTATCATGTCAGCAGTGAGAAAATGAGATATGTGACAATTTCACAGATAAATACAACTGATTTAGGGAACAAGAACACTTGACGTATTTGAGACAGAATACAATATCAAATTAAGTTGCTATGCAAATTCTGTTTGTTTCTCTGTCATTTCCAAAGAAAGATTTTAACAGTGAGAAGAAGAAAATGTTCACCAATAAAAAATAACTTTTATTGATGAATATGCAAAAGATTCTTATGGAAGAAGGTTACTATAGTTACTGGAAATAATATGTATGTATGTATGTATGAATTACTTACATCTGTCTGAACCATTTGTGGACGCTGGCTACGAATTCTTGCCACAAACTCGAAAACATCAAGTTTTTGTTCAGTATGCATCATGTCAATCATGGCATCTATTACTATGAATGTGCCTGTACGACCCACACCAGCACTTGAAAAAAAAAACACAGTTGCAACTAAGCAAACCACAGTGGAATAATGCATCTTACTACACACTGCAACAATATAGCTT
>JANHJO010009042.1:78156-88190 GCA_032468235.1 Pseudoxyrhopus heterurus | reverse complement strand
AGGCCAACCCTGTGAGACCTAACCGGACGCTGGGAGGCAACTGGTGGTAGGAGGCAGTCCCTCAGATAACCTGGCCCTGAGCTATGTAGGACTTTAAAGGTGATAACCAACACCTTGAATTGGGCTCGGAGGCCAATCGAAAGCCAGTGCAGCTGGCCAACATTGCTAAAGTGTCTGTTTTTAGTCTGCCCTCATTAAAGACACTAACTGAGAAGGTCCTTAACAGGGTGGCCTGCCAGTCGAGTATGCCAACCTTCCTGGCACACCACAAAACGCAGTGATTTGAACCAGGAAAGATGCATCACATCGTCAATAGTATTTTTCTAAGCCTTTCCAAAAGAGGACAAACTCTGAATATCCTTAATCAAGCCGGTAAGCCAATGATGAGGAAATTCTCCCCGGGCAATTAAAGATGTGCAAAAACTATACAGTAAAAGCAGCTTCCAACTAGGAGCGTTAAAGCTACCAAGGAACTACAATTTCCTTTTGTTCTTATGGTTCCTCCCAGAATCACCCAGCCATTGCTGATGTGACAGAAAACCTATCCAAATTGTTATGTCATCCCAACAATGTTTGGATGATTGCAGAAGATACTGTAAATCCCTAGCGGGGATTGTCTCTCCTTTTTCGTTTCTGCTTTTGCTTTCCACGGTAGGAATAATGATTCTCTTAGGGTTTTCCCTCTTGTCTTCTTCCTACATAATAAAAGAGCCTTTTCTGTGAATTTCCCCAACATTAAGTGGGAAATTCAGAGATGAAAGCCTTACATGTAATTTTTTCAATAAATCTTACATCCTTTTAGAACTTAAGCATCTAAATAACTTTAGTGACTTATTTCTATTATGCACTGCTAAGTACAGAATCCAGTGAATGAACTGAAATATTCCAACTCCAGTTCCTTCAGCATTTATTTGACTTGTAGCTTTGCCAACTTTCAAGTTTTTCACAAAATTCACTGGAATCAAACTACATCACCCTACAGGAGCAAGCCAGCGTCTATTCTTCGGTATTATGCCAATCCTGACACTGCGGAAAGGCAGTGTATACTGGGATAGACGATTTTTTGCATTGCTTTCAACACCAATTAGCCATATATTTTTTGCTAGATAACCAGGAGACAGTTGGACTGTCCTTTCCTCATGTCTGCTATCCCTGAATTTAAAAAGAGATACAGGAGGAACATTTCAAAATGTTATTGTGGGGAAACTCTTGATGGAATTAGGTTACAACTTTTCTGGATTCTGTCCTCTGAATGGTTTACCATCCCTGCTTTCTTTATTCCATACTGCCAAAAATAAAGCAGTTACGTATGTGGGCTGCAGAAATCAAGATATCCACTAGATGGCATGAAAAGAATAAACGCATTCTTTCCTGCCCTCTAGTGGTTATTTGCATTTTTGCAGCCCTGATCTGATAAGCTCTAACAGCAATGATTCCATAAATTACTGAAAATGGAGAATCATTTGCTGGAAGGCTAAGCTTTTGTTTGAATGTAAAAACCAGCTTGAAATACCTTCTGTGCAGCTAAAAACTGCTGGACAGGCGTTAGTGGAGCTATTAAACACAGCTTCCCTTCAAACAAGAGATAGGAAGATCAAGCCCAGTTACTCCAAGTAACAATAAACTAAGAGAGTTTAATTAAACCTGGGAGCAAGTCAACTTCTTTACCATCATCCTCTTTTTTCCATGCAGAGTTAGTTTCCTAAGTGTCTTTCCTGCCTTCTTTTGGTCTTTAGTAGGGTTTTTATCATAGATTTGATACCCTAAGTGTTATGCATACGGACGCTTTGCCATTATACCTAAACTAGTCTGCCATTGAATCTCAAATTCAAATTGAATCAAATTGCCATTGGATCTTCAATTCAAACTAAATCTCAGCAGATCCCCAGAAGTCTAACTTATATTCAGGATACATTTCTCTCACAAATTAAGATGAATATACATGTCCCAGGATAATCTGAGTTGGCCATCGGGACCAGAGGTTCTGTCTTCTGAGCTTTCGAACTGGTGCTGGAGCCCATCACAGCTTCAGAGAAGATGGGCTTCAGCAGGAGTCTGAAAACTCTGGTCCCAGTGGCCCACCCAGATTGGATCCGGCATACATTTCTCTACCTTGATGCCCACTGGCATAAAAATATTTAGGAGGGCCACATGTTTAACTATGGGACAGGACTCATAAATAAAAATAATTCTGAAGAAGTCAACTTACAGGATTTCGGCATCTCTCTGGTTTTCACTAAATAGCCTGACTTTTTTCAGGCTTCCCCATGAGCCTGGAGGAGACAAAAAGCTACTTTAAGAATTGATTTACTGAAACAAATAGATTCTAAATAATAGGACGTCTTTTTCTTTTTCCTGGATTAAAAAGAAAAATGGCCAATAGGATATGGCTTCACAGCAGAGAGGTGTTTCACTCAGACAAATTTCAAATAAAGTTCAAAGATTGCACAGGCCTACCATATAAATAAAAATGATAAAATGCTTACTTATCCACTTACAATACAGTCCTATGTATGAAAATAAATGTGATAACTTATCTCACTTTAGTTTCCATGAAATTGATGACATCCTAAATATAAACAAATGGAGCTGCATTTTGTGGCCGTAATTCTCTATATATTTCTGTGCCAATAAGCCCCTTTAAACTCACTGATATTTAATCTAAAGAAGCAAGCAAAAGATTGCCCTACTTTATATTCCAAATATATTCAGTGAGGTTATGTGGTTCTCAAATTCCCAAGAGCATAAAGCCATTAAAATGAAGAGGGAAAAGGAATTTGGGAAATAAATTTTGTTTCTAAGATTGAGTTACTCTTGGTGAATGACATGAAAAGGTATCCAATCACAGATAAGCATCTCAAATTCCCTCAAGCAGTGTTGATGGGAGCAAGATGGGGGTTACATACTTACAAACAATGAGAGTTTCCTGTTTTTTTCTCTGCCTTAAATATATATTAGTTCCCCAGGGACTGAGAAGTTTAGAAAAAACTGTGGGAATTATTAAGTATCTTGGTTGATTAACATCTGCACCTTAAACAAGTAAATATCCAAACTTTCTCCTATCCCATAGAGCACGGGTGTGTCTACCTTTTAAATAGTTTAATGAACAAAAAGGGAAGATAAAGAACAAACAATATGATATCGTATCTAAGAAATTGTTTCTTAATGGTCATTCCTCTCACCTCTATCGCATATCAATTTTTCTTAGAATTCTTTAACTTTAAAAAAGGAAAGAAAAGGGAAGCAAGAAGGATTGTCCATACTTCAAAAACCCATCGCAAATACTTTGCACTTCATTACAGTACCTATTTCTTTAAAAAAAAATCTTGCAAGACCCTGAAAAGAGATTAAAAGATGCCTTACTTACTTTAATAAGCAGATCCCTTAAAGCCATAGCATCCCCTTTTCAGCCTCACACTGAATCCTGAAAAAAGTTGGATGATATTAGTAAGCCCAGCCCAGGGATGCTGCCGTGGTGTGATATCAGAAACAATATTTTTTTTCTGAATCATTTTGGAAGCCTGCATAGGCCTAGAAGTTAACATGCTACGAAGTCAGGTGCCGGGTTCTAATGTCACCTGTATTTCTGAAACCACAGCTATTCTTAGGGAGAAAAAAAAAGTTGTAACAAACCGCAATCTATGCTTTGTCTAGAAATGTGTCCTTTGTTCAGAAAAATAAAAGTCAAAAGTAAAACAGGCTGATGGCATGCTGGGACATTGGAGAAATTGCTTTGCCTTTTATTAAATGTATGCTTTCAGGCCAGTCCCTGCTGAGATGGCAGACTTTTGAAAACAGTCAAGTCCCCACTGAAATCATTTTGCGAGAATGTCCACAGCATGTTCTCAATATTTCATCTGTGCTACCAACCCACAAAGACCGCCAGTGGCAGAGATGATAATACCATGCTAAACTTATTATAAATTGGATCCAACCATCAGTGGATTCTTGACTCTGGTTTGTAAGTAGGGGGAAAAAAAAATAGGAAGCAGATGTATCCTAAGTGTGTTTTCTGGTGCTTCATCTTTGAAGGTGCTTATCAAGTAAGGGAAGGTTTATCCATGGTTAGATATAAATGTAATGAAACAAAACGTAACTTTGGGTGAAATGCAGTTCCTGATAAGTTTTAAGGGATACAGTTTGGAACTGCTTTCTTCTGAAACAAAACTTTTACTTCCCTATCTACAAGTGTCATAACCATTGGAGGAATCTCATACAAACATTATGAATCTCATACAAACATTAAGCCAACTTAGCTTCCCAGCTCTGAGAAAGTCAGCCAAGGTGCCACCACTTACTTAAGGCCTTGCCAAGGGGGTCAGCCGAAAACTCCCAAGGGGTTCATCCCAAGGGGTCAGCTGAAAACTCTGGCTGAAATTTGTTTCTCCCCTTTCCAGATTAACATGTTGCCTCTGTAATTCTCTGACTTCTATCTAAGGCAGTGTTTCTCAACCTCAAGAACTTTAAGAAGTGTGGACTTCAGTTCCCAGAATTCTCCAGAAAGTTCAGACATCTTCATTTCCATCTTGCTGAGGAAACACTGCTTTAAGGTAATGAATGACCAAACTAACAGCTTTTTTTATGATATGAAGGAGTCCATAGATAGTGTCACTAGAAAGAAAAAACATTACTTTATAGCTAGTAATGTATTTATTTAAAACATAAAAAAAGCTGTCAGGCTTGTTTGTTTTCTGATTAGCTGCAAGTAAGAAAAGTTAAATATATGCATTTTTAAAGTAGATTGTAAAAATCCTTACAATGTTGCCCAGAGGTCATTTGGTAAAGGACTGTGATTAATACAATTATTAAGAATATACCGCAAGTGAAATAATTTTAACTGCATCCTTCTCCACTGCTAAATTACTAGAAAGTTTAAAACGTTAGTCTTGAATTGGCATTATGTATGTGATGCAGTATTGCTTCTCATTTTCTTTAATTGTTTGATTAGAGTGCCATCTAGTGGGCTATTAATAATTTGTCCCAGTTGATGGAAATAACCATATTTTTAGCAACTTTATTCATCCCGCGGTCTTTAGAAATATATGTCTTTCAGTGTTTCTCAGAGTTTTTCTCTGAATATGGCACATATCTTTTAGGGGGAAAACTTCATTGGATATACGGTACATTTATTTTTAAGGTTGCCCAGAGGGTGTCAAAATACTTCATTTTTTGGTATTATATTAAAACCTATTTTTTAAACATAGGGGAAGAAGTAAGGATGTGCAGATTTCTTAAAGTCTACATCATTTGGCTTTGCAGAGTAACTATATTACATGTTGACAGTATTGTGCCTTTTTCTTGGTTGCTGACTTCCTCTGGCTGGGGCATATGGGAGTTAAATTCCCATTTGTACCAGAGTTACAATTCAACCTAGAATTCTGATATGGACCCACTGTGAGAAACTGAGAAGGGAGGTAGGAGAGGAGGACTTTGGTTAATGTGAAAACAGTGAACAACTCATATATGAAGGCTTGGGGAGGGAAACATTTCAAGAGACTCCATTTTAATTGATTCACTTTGCTTGGAGATTTACTCTTACAGTTTTCAAGATTGTGGTTTTCTTATTGACTAGCATTACTGATGATTGTTTGAAGTCTGTGTGATTCTCACTTTACTGGACCAGCATATGGGGCTTGGCACTTACAAAGTTCTTCATGGCTTGGCAACCTAACACTTACAGGACATTTATTTCAACTGGGTCAAAACTCAGTTGCTCATCTTGGTTAGCATGCTGTGAATTCCTTGTCCATTGGAAGAGCAAGAAATGATTTTTTTTTAATGATAGCACCTACCTTGGTGCAGTACCTCCTGCCAGAGATCAGAACAATGTCTTCACTCTGAGTTTTAGGAAGGCTTGAAGGGCAGTTGGCAAAAGAGTTGTCATCTAGGTGTTGGAATTTATTTATATTAATTTTAAGTCTGTTGTTGCTATCCCTCCCCCCCCCTTCCTTCTGTAATGATTCATGGCATTGTTCCTCCACTCACTCTGGGCAAGGGGTAGTCCTGATTGACAACATCTGCCTTAGGAAAACAACAGGGAAGCACGGGAAACCCAGGACAAATAAAAGAGAGTACATCTTTACAAAGCACATAGTTAAAATATGGAATTTGCTTGCAATGGGATATAGTGACAATCTGAATGGTTTTAAAAGAGCATTAGACAAAATCATGGAGAATAAACCTGTCAAAAATGATCAGTTATGGTCATGCTACACTGACCCTTTTAGATGCAACAGAAGATGGGGCTTGCACTTATGTCCAGCTTGAGCACTTTCTATATGCATATGCTTAAAACAGAGTTGTGGCTTTATTTCCCTTTTTCGTCTATGTCCCAGAGGTGCTTTTTTTCAAGAGACACCTGGACTTTCTGGTTTTTCCTTGAAGATGTTTTGTTTCTCATCCAAGAAACTTCTTCAGTTCTGAAGCTTCTCCGGAGCTGAAGAAGCTTCTTGGATGAGAAGCAAAATGTCTTCAAAGAAAAACCAGAAAGTCCAGGTGCCTCTTGAAAAAGCACCTTTGGGACAACCATGACCTGGAGAATCTCCATAGACATCTTTCCTGTAAGGCTGACAAGCCCCAAACTCTACAATTAATTCTGCCATTCCCTTACTCCCACCTCCTTTGATGGAAACTCAAATGTACTCCAAAATGATTATACTAGAGAAAAGGAATCCTACATAATTTTTGTTCTTTATATCCCAAACATCTTTTGCTTGCTTAACAACAGCAGAGTCAAAAAATTTCCCAAGAGATTTTTAGAGTTTTTTCCTCATATTTTAATTGATACCGATTCTTCTGCATCTCTAGCAAGTAAAGAGAATAAAGTCAGATGCATATACCTATTTATTTGTTTATTTACAGCCGAAGACCAAGTCACAGCATTTTTTAAAAATGCAGCATATCATTAATGTATGCACAAGTAACCGTACATATATAAAAGGAAGAAAGCCTACAAAGTTAGCAGTTAATGGAAAGCACCAGTTTCTACACAGGAGGACTATAAATAAAGTTTTGCTATTGCCTTCTAAACACCTGGGTTCTGATCATTTAGCAAAAATGCCTCGATGTCTTTATGATAAGTGGAGTTTCTTGTATCAAGTGCAGGTATATTAATTCTGATTGCCGTTGCTTAGTAGAGAGGGCACTTTAGAAGACTCAGTTTTGCTGTTCGAGCAAATACATACTTAGTCTTCATATTGATGGTTCACAGTTGTCACCCTAGTAGGGATAACATCTATACGGGCTATGCAGGTATAAATCAGTCTGCCATTTCTATCTGTCCAGCTATCTATTTTTCTGTCTGCATACACAAACACATATACAGAAATGCCAATATTCAGAAATTAATTGACAGAATAATTGGGTTTTCTGTAATAAGGAAAAATGCCTCCCCTCCAGAAAAAAAAACCTTCTGAATATCAGATGTGGCAGAGTATATCAGAATTGCTAGAAAGATGATGTGTAACTATTGTACCTGTCTCCGACTCGTCTGCAAAGGAATAACAAAGACAACAACCCCGAATAACCCTGTTTGGGAATATATGTAGGCAAAGCTGGACCAAACTCATTCTCTTACTCTGAGAGATTACCTAATCTCAGAACCTGTGCAAATATTTCAGTTAGCATTTTCCAAATTGGAATAGAAGGCTGAAAAGTTATACTCCTTGGTTTTCAGACTGACCAAGGTGAGAAAGCACGTCACGGGAATGAAAACAAGTAATGGAAAATTGGAAGAGGTTTGAGAGAGCTGCAATTTTCACTGGAATTTGTTCAATTTATGCCTTGATTAAAGTCATTTCTCCCTTGCTTTCCAATACATTTGGTATCGCAAAAGGTTGTGCACTGTGGGCTAGAGCCAGTTCAGCTTAAAAATCTGTATGCCATAAACTGTATCCAGTAGTTTGTTCTCATTGTGATCTCTAGATTTATGAATACAGAAAACGAAAGCAGAAGATTCCTGGTTAATGAACTAAATTACTATCAGCTTAGACTTGAAGAAAAATATTCTTTTCCTGTCCCATTCAGTTATTAGAAAAGGCAAATCTATGTGTTAGCAAATGTATTTTTTATCACTCTAACCCACTTAATTTTCTTTTCATTATTAGTTCATTTATTTATTACAGCTTTAATCCTTTTTTAATTTGTTCCTGTAATAGTTGTTTAGTTTTGTTTTTAAATGGTGAATGCAGAGTTCATTTTTTCTCCCTACATTACAAGAAGTTTGAGCAACGGCCCATGTTTAATTTCAAAATTTCTATTGATCAGCTGTTAAATCTGTTACAGTTAAACAGTGGGGATTGTGAGTAGCTAATTTCTTAATCTGATATATCACTTCCCCCCCCCCGCCTTATTCTAAGTTAATTACAGAGATTTGAGTAGAAGCTAGTTACAAATTATAACATATAGCATGTGGAAGTAATTAAAAAGACTTTATGAAGCAGTAATGGTCACAAAGGCTTTTTTACTGGAAGCAAACTTTAAATCAAGACCAAGACAACCAATTTCTGTATATTCAAGGAGTGTTTTCTATTACAAGGTTAAATAGCAAGCGTGTCATTTATGTAAAAGCAAAATATATGTTCAGCCAAGAGTCTCTGACAGATTGCTTAAAGGCAATGTAATTCTCAGTCACTTGAGTGTCATTGGAGGTGGAAATGGGTGGTGGGGGGAGGGAAACGTCTCTCTAGTGAGGTAAAAAGCATTTGGAAAAAGATTCCCAAGATACTTCTGCTGGAGGGCGAAGAAAGAGAGAAAATGAAGTGACACCTCTTTGCCTTGAGGGAACCAAAGGAACAACTTACCGAGGGTCTCCCTTCTAAGCTGGCTGGGAAAAAAAAATCACACCAGCTCTAAAGGACTTCACGTTATAAAAGACCATCACTATGCTGGCATACGGATCTTTCCATCACTGTGTAATTCTATCTCCTTCCTAGCCTCTGTAATTGATTAAACGCTTGCTCTGAGGCGAAAAGGCTTTTCAACACTGTTCAAACACAGGAGCGTTCTTCTGTACAATTTCAGCAGGGTGACAGGGCATGGATTTCTATCTTTTCCAGGTGATAGAAAGGTAGGTGGGAGCACTTTGTCATGATTAATCACCAATGTGGCTAGGAAGTAAGCCAGAACCTTAATTAAGCTGAAGGTCGGATAGACATGTAACTTCTCCAATGGTTTTGTCTGTGTCCGGGCCTTTTCTCTCCCACACAGTCAAGATTAAATCTTGTCAAGTTGTGTATATTGAGACAACAGAATATATTCTGTAATTCAAGAACAAAGAATTACTCTTGCTTGATCCCTCTATGTACACCGTCAGTCCTCCAAAGCAGAACTCGAGTAGACTGGAATATACAGAGCAATGAGCCACTTAAAGATGTATATTGTGGCCATCTATGTTAGTTTGTTTTATGTTGCCATAAATAGAATAATTTAAGATGCCATCTTTATTATCCCTGAAGTAGGCTAACATATCTATTTCTCTGGGAATCTAAAATACTGACAACTCTTAAAAATCTGTACCTCCATGAACAACTATAGATGTATCCAACTTCAATCCTTCCAGAAATTTGCATATATGTCAACATTTTAAATTTTGATTGTTCACTTGGATTAATAGATGCTTTTATAGTTGAACTCTCTTTGGCTAGAGTACTGTATTTTATTCTTGATCTATGGATTAGATTGGGATCAGTACTTCGATCAATAATTCTATCTACTTAAATTTGGCTGTCTGTCTAATGGAGTTTTTCTACAATTATGTACTCTGGATACTCTAGGGCAGGGGTCTGAAATCTCGGTCTGCAGACAGATACTACCCCAAGGTCTGTTGGGAACTGGGCCACACAGGTGGGTGAGTGCGCAAAGGACAGGACAAGAAGCAATGGAAGGAACTAATCAAGGAGAAAAGCAACCTAGAACTAAGGAGAAATTTCCTGACAGCTAGAACAATTAATTAGTGGGACAACTTGCCTCCAGAAGTTGTGAATGCTCCAACACTGGAAGTTTTTAAGAAGAGATTGGACAACCATTTGTCTGAA
>JANHJO010009042.1:37848-49036 GCA_032468235.1 Pseudoxyrhopus heterurus | reverse complement strand
GCGAGGATGCCTTCTGCCACAATTTTGCACTTGCTGCAACTGTGAAAGGCTCCCAGACGCGTTGCTTTGGTGTTACAATGCGAATACGTTGCTGTCGCTTGCAGAGGCTTCACTTCTGCTTCTTAAAGGGCCTGGGGAAAGGCTTTTCTTTCTTGTTCCTTTTTCAGGCTGCTTAGCCTGCTAAATGCCGTTGATTCATTAATTAGGTGTATTCCCAGTTTGAAGCAAGTTTGAGAGAGCCAGTTTGGTCTACCAGTGAAGGCACCAGGCTAGAAACCAGGAGACGATGAGTTCTAGTCCTGTTGTAGGTATGAAAGCCAGTTGGGTGGCTTTGGGCCAGTCCCTCAATCTCAGCCCAGCCCACCTCACAGGGTTGTTGTTGTGGTGGCTGGAAGGTCCATCATAAGGTGTTATGGTCATACGTTGAGTCAGACCCAATTTTATGACAATTTTTACAGTAATCATTAAGTGAATCACCATGGTTGTTAAATGAATTTAACTTGTCCAATGGAAATTTTGCTGGGAAATGGCAAAAAGGTACTGTAAATCACAATCATTTGACTGCAGGATGCTGTAACTGGTGGGTGGGGAATCCTGGCAGTTGAAGTGCACAAATCTTAAAGTTGCTGAAGTTGGAAACCCCTGCTTTACAGCTCTCCCTGAGTGTTTACAATGTAGAAGCATTATAGAATATTCTTTATTGGCCAAGTGCGATTGGACACACAAGGAATTTGTCTCCAATGCATAAGTGCTGAGTGTACATGCAAACAACAAAGTAATATAAACATAAGATACCAATAAGAGAAGGTAGTAGAAAAGATGACAAGGATAATAGTAATAGTATGTAGTAATGTAGTATGGTTATACTACATGGGTAAATATCCTTAAGCATAAGACAGTATTGTTGGAATTATTTGCATATTATTTGCATTAATTGCATAGTGCCCCCAACAATCTGGGTCCTCATTTTACCGATCTTGGAAAGATGGAAGGCTGAGTCAACCTTGAGTTGGTCAGGATTGAACTGCTAGCAGTCAGCAGAATTAGCCTGCAATACTGTACTTTATACTGCATGGATAAATGTGAGCTGGTTGTTAAGTGCCCAAATTGTGATCACGTGATCATGGGGATCGTCCAATGGTTGTAAGTGTGGGTACAAGCCATAAATCACTTTTTCCAAGGGCAGCATAACTTCAAAATGTCTTTAAGCATACAGTTGTAAGTCAAGGACTATCTGTACACCAATGCAGGCAGTGGGTTTAATTCATTAATCACCCCGAGGCCTCCGGAAGCCAAGAGAGGCTTTCTGTGGGCCTCAGCTGCAAGAGAAGTGCTTGCAGCCTCCAGCAGCCTCCCTTCCGAGACCTGGGCGCATGCAGCGCCCCCACACTGCTCGACTCCCCCCCCTCAGTCTTGCCCCGATGGGTTCTGCCTTCCCACTTGGAAAGGCCCCTCAGGGGAGCCTCAGCTGTGCTGCGGTGGCTGGATTTTAGGAAGAAGCCGCCCTGCTTCGGGGCAGGAGCTCAGGGCTCACAGGTGCCAAGACGTTACAGACAGGGGGTCTCAGAAGACCGCAGGGCCAAGGCAGCTGGCCTAGGAGCTCCTGACAAAGGCAGATGTGCCAGTCCTCTAGAAGAAGAGGGGGAGGCGGATCCAGCGCACCGGTTCGGTCTGCACGATTCCTTTCTATGGGCTGGAGTGAAACAGCCGTTGTAGGAAGCACTGACTCCTTGGCCTCTGGCTGAGCAGGGGGGGGGGGAGGCAGTTGTCAGTCCCCAAGTCTTCGTCCTCACAGCAGCTTCTTAAATAAGGGAATGGCTGAAATTCCCTCCTAGAGGAGACATGCTTCTCGCAAGGGTGAATTGCCTCATTATTGGACCATCCATTCATGCTGCCAGTCACAAGGAGAGCGGGGCCTCGATCCAAGGACTGGCCGGAGGACACTGAGCCTTTGCCACAGCAATGTCCACCTGCTGTGTCCACTGATGCCCACAGACACCTTGCCATTCTGCTGGGCCCAACCTTGGGAGCCAGATGCAACTGACCGGCCCTTTGGCACCCCGGATCTATTTACACTTGCTCCCACATGCACAGCTTTGCTCACATCATGTGCCAAACTCACAATGTGCAGCAGCTGCCAAAAAAGCCCATGCAAAGCCAATGGGCTGCATCACCTGAAATGTTTGTCCCACTTTCTACTGCTTTGGTCGGACTCCACTTGGAAGGCTGCATCCAGTGTCAACTTTAGAAGCCATTTTTCTTAGGAGCTTCCACGCTGACCACATTTTAGGGAAATTGGGAGGGGGGATTTTAGAGAGAGGTGAAAGTTTAGCCATAACAACATTCTCCTTCTGAGTCAAGGCCGTGCCATCCTGCACCTGAGATAGGAGTGGTTGAAAGAACGTCTCAGTTGGGGCGACCAATGATTGGACCATGTGATGGACTGATGTGTGCAGGGGATTTTGGGTTTTGGATTTCAGCTATGAAGGAAAACCTGGAACTTTCAGATCTGGGTTTTCCCAGATGTGGCAACATGACTTCTCTAAATAAATTCTTACTTGGGTGAACTTTGTCTCTGAGTGCTGAATGGAGATGGAGGGGTTTCTTTGGCACGCTGCATCCAGTTCTGGTCGCCACAATAAAAAAAAATGCTGAGATTCTAGAAAGGGTGCAGAGAAGAGCAACAAAGATGATTGGGAGCATAGTTGGCTGGGGAATTCTGGGAGTTGAAGTCCACACGTCTTCTGCTGGCCAAGGCCGAGAAACAGCAAGCCCTGCAAGATCAGGGGCAGATGCCCCGGCAGGTTGTGCAAGGCTCCCCCGGCTGCAGGGGGTCAGGCCTCCAGGGCACCCCCAGAACATTTTGGCTTTGCCGTCATATAGCACCAAATCTGGAGCTAAAACGAGCTGCTTTGTGCATCGTGCTGAGCCCCAATAAATGCATTGTGATATACCAACACCCCCCCTCCCGTCACAGCTTCATCTGTTGTGTGAATCCAGCCACTGAAGTTCACAAACCATGGCTGAATATCAGATACCAATCCAGCCAATTGTGGTTTATTTAAACGCGCGCGCACACACACACACATGCACACCCTAGCGTAGTTAGCACAATGTGTAAACTACTTGCCCTTTTCCGTTTCTCCCGGGTTTCCGCCTGGTGATGGATTCAGGGGCTTCCTAAGTTCAGAGCAGATGCTTTTTTTCTTCACCCCCTGCAGGAGGGGATCATGGAAAGCTGGGGTCCCTGCCCCCCAAGCCCCCTGCCTGCCTGTCCCTGGGGAGCAGCTAGGGCTGGCCAGATCCTCCCTTCCCTGCTCGCTCTCAGTGCCTGCAAAGCATCAACTCCGGCCGCGAGTGGCCCTTGACGGTCCTCCCAGATGGCACCTGCTGGAAATGAGCCATTAAGCCCCGAGCGCCAGGCGTTTGCCCCGGCTTCTGCGGCTAACCTGCCTCTCAGGGAAACGGCTCACCTAATCGTCAGCCAGGCCGAGATAACGAGAGGGCTATCATCGGAAGTGGGGAGGTGGCTGAGCAGAAGAGGGAGATGAAAAGCCATTTGAGCGGCTTAATTGGCTGCATTAAGGTGCTTCAGCCCCGGCTGCGATTGTGGCGGAGCTGAAGGGAGCCCTCGGATGTGTCAATTACGGGATGAGAAACTCCAGGGCCTTTCAGCCTGAAGGGCTCAGCAAAGGGCTCTCCAAAGAGCAGGCCTGGCTTGGCGCTGCAGCGGTTTCTCTGGCGACCAGCAGCCACCCAGGCAACGAGGGTAGGCTGGAAGATCTTTACAGAGAGAGAAGGCAAGGGGACACCATGCCGTTGCCTGCTGGAACTCCGGCAGCGACCACCAGATGTGGCTTTTACTCTTGATTGGCACAGGGGATCTCTTGGGGCAAGTCAAATAATGGTCCTCCCACTTTTGAAAATTTGAGATTCATACTACCAAAGCTTCAGTACACAGAACATCTAGCTGACCTTGTTTAGTCTGGAAGCAAAGCATGAAAGCTTGGAATAATGGAAGACTCCGGCTACAGGCAAGACCAGGAAATTGAAATAAATATGGCCAGAAGTGACAGGCAAACGCTTCTGCTACACTGAAAAGTAAACCGAGTCTGTCCACAACCTCAGCGCCAGGAGGCAGCGGCAGCGAAGAATCTGACTGAGCAAATGTTGCCCTCACCGCCAGCAAATTACGGCTCTGTCAGTTGGACCCGCATATCCAGCAGATCATAAACAGATGAATCTGCCAAGGGAGACCAGATGAGGCAACCAAGGCCAGATAGCCCAGGACTACTTTTATTGCAAAGCAGTAATAGCTGAATGTTGCAGGTCAGACTGTGCTTGCCTCCTCCCTCCCTTTATCTTCCTGTGAACTAGGGAGGGGCTTGTCTGAAATGTTTTCTCAAATTACTATCCTGGCCAGAGATCCAGCCTTTCTATTTGTCCGTTGCCTTGATAACAGCTCTTCCCTGTGTTCAAGGCCACTCCCTTTTCCCTCTCCAGTACCGTAAGCAACTTCAATCAGAATAGAGCTGGAAGGGACCTTGGAGGTCTTCTAGTCCAACCCTCTGCTCAAGCAGGAGACCCCAGACCATTTCAGACAAGTGACTGTCCAGTCTCTTCTTAAAAACCTCCAGTGATGAAGCACCTACAACTTCTGATGGGAAACTGTTCCACTGGTTAATTGTCTCACTGCTAGGAAGTTTCTCCTTAATTCCAGGTTGCTTCTCTCCCTGATTAGTTTCCATCCATTGTTTCTTGTCCTGCCCTCTGGTACTTTGGAAAGTAAATTGACCCCCTCCTCTTTGTGGCAGCCCCTCAAATATTGGAAGACTGCCATCATGTCCCCGCTAGTCCTTCTTTTCTCTAGACTAGACAGACCCAAATCCTGCAACTGTTCGTCATATGTTTTTGTCTCCAGGCCTTTAATCATCTTAGTTGCTCTTCTTTGCACTTTTCCCAAAGTCTCAACATCTTTGAAACAACTTGTAACAATACGGTTTGAGAAGAAACAAGGTGACTTTGCCAAAAACATCTGGCCAAACCACAGTGATCACAAACCCAAAGAGCTACATTTTGGGGGCTGATTTGGAGACGATTTAACAGATGCTGTTTTGTCTGATTTCGACAGCAAGAGGAAGAATTTAAAAACTTTTAAAAACTTTGTCTTTAAAAGAGACTATTTGTAGCTCAGGGTTGAAATGAGGGGTCCTTGGTGCTGTCTGAGCTTGGTTGTTATCTTGTACCGTAGATGTTTCATTACCCAAACTAGGTCACATCATCCTGCACTGATGTTGTTACCTAGTTTGGGTAATGAAATGCCTGCAAGAGAACCATCAAGCTCAGAGAGCACAAAGGACTCCTCAAAGTGTATAGAATCATAGTTTTATCCATTAGCCTTCTAAAGCTAAAAGATAGAGTATCCCAACTTCCATATAATGCCTGCCTTGGTGGGGTTTTGTGGGGGGGGGGGGGAATGGAGGGAGCCTGTTACAAATGAAAGATATGGCTACCTGAATCAACCATGAAATTTCTTGAATAAGCCAAGTTGATCGCATAAAAAATGCTTCATCTGGAAATGTTGAAGAGTTGAACAAGGTTATCTTAGAATCTTTCATCTCCAAGTACACTGGCCTCTCTCCAAGAACAGCTTGTTTCTTTCTTTCAAGCTCAGGCCACAATTGAAGTGAGATGCTATTAAGACTAGAAATGTTTCATGGTAGTCACCTAAACTATCTCACAAAAAACACTCTTGGAAATCACTGCGAGCAAACCAGCCATTCATCCTTCTGCCAGACCTTAACTCCATATTAAAGTAAAGCTAGGTTCAAGCAAATATTTCCACAGCTGGCTGAGCTTCTGATTGCTTTGCAAGGTGAGGCAAATATTTTCTCTTCTTTCTTGCATAAAGGGAGGAAAGAAACACAGTTAAGGTAGGTGATGTATCGGTAGCTTCATTACAATAACTAAAAAAAAAAAGACCCTACTAAAGTTTAGTGTTGATGTCACCACATTCCATTACTGATTCACTTTCCTAGTTAATAATTTGCATATCTACATATCCTTTTCTTTTTGGAGGACCACAAATGATGGCACAAAGGACGGGGTCATTACCTGTATGCAAGCTTACATATTTGGTTATCTATTTTAACTCTAAGCTGAAGGTCAAAAGAGATCTTTCCCCACCTGTATTTTGGCTGACAAAATTGATTACATGAATAAATAAAAATGTTTATCACCATACTCTGTATATTCATGAGGTAAATTCATCTTCCCCCTAATAAAAAGAGATTTCTCAAGCCAAGCAACCATATATAAAAATATAAGTGAATTTCATGTGAGCTTCACATCCAAGCTATTTATTATCCAGCTGGTGGCAGTGTTTTCTTTAGGAAAGGATTACAAATACTGCCATCATTTCTCCCAGATCCACTTGAAACATTTTAAAGTGGAAGAATCACAAATGCTTGAAAACTCTCACTCAAAGTCTAAGGGCATTCTTATAAGAGGCAAAAACATTTGGTCATTTCTAAGACAGCTGGTATTTTGGAGAGTCATTTAATACCAGGAAAGAAAAAGAATAGCAAGATGTTTCTTCTAGTTGGGCATCATTGCTTTTTTATTGTGTGACTGATAGAATGCTGTTCATTTGCAAAGATTTCACTCTGCTTGGATAAGCTGGAACAGAGATATTAAAAAGTACAATGTGGAAAGCATAACAGATTTAATATGGTTTTACATTCTAGTGTTTTCATGAACTACAGTTAAGGAGAAATGTGTGCTATTAAAGTGGGGGAATGCCTTGCAGCAAATGTTTCTCCCCTTTCCACATATTCCCACTGGCCTATTCCCATCACCTCAGTAACTTGAGTAGTAAGTGGAAAAATAACAAAGGCAGAAGAGAGATTTATGACAAAGAATGAAACAGTCTGATATTCTCAGCATCCATCACAACTTATTAAAAGAGACAAGCAAAAAACATTAATAACTTCGTCTTATGTTATCTTTCTGCAGTAACATCGCTTAGATTCCCTTGCTGATTACAGAGGAAAAAGCATAAAACATTTTGACTCTGGATTTCAAATAATTCTACTCCATCCACAAAAATGCGAATGTGCCCATCACAGATATACTGTTTGCACCAATTCCATCTCATAAAAGTTTCAACTGTTTACAATGGCCTACCTCAAATTTCCATTAATATTAGATATTTACTTACATAAACTTCCTAGATAGACGAGTATAGTTGGGAACCATCAGGTTGAGAAAGGCTATTTGATGCCTAGGATTTTGTCTTGATCTCTTGGTCTACCTTGATCTATCTATTCCCTTCAAATATCCCTGCTGATCAGCAGGAAATCTTCGCTATAGCTAAATAGGACAAATCACTGCTACAATTGGACCAGTTCAGTTCAGTTTGAAAGTCTGTAGAGTTTTCAGTTTGAAAGGTAGGAAAAGTAGGAGGTTCTTTCTAGCAAAACACAGGCTAGACGATATAACTTTGAATGAAGGCAGATATACATATCCCAGATAATGTTGCAGGATCCAATCATCGGAACCAGAGATTTTACTCTTCCAAGTTTTTGGACCCAGTGTGTACTAGAGATAATGGGCTCCAGCACGAGTCCGAAAGCTTGGTAGACTAAAATCTCTGGTCTAGGCAGCCAACCCAGATTGGATCCTGCAATATAACTTTGCTTTTAGTGTATTTATGCTGCCAGGTTGGCCCTACCATTTGAAAAATCCCCATAGGGAGCCAATTTTTCAGTTGTTACAAAAAGGTAACAAATTATAGCTAATCTATATTTCTTGTATTTTTATTGCAGGGGAAAAGGATGAAGTTACTTGTGGGATTTTTCTGCCTGAATTGCCAAAATAATTTAGCTGACTTTGGAAATGTTGCACCAGGAATGGAAAGGTTTTGCTGATATGCTCTGGAAATATTAGGACCAATCTTGTTCACCCTTACTTGATAGCAGTTAATAAAATGGACTTGCAAATGTCATTGTATTACTTGTGAAGCCATCTAGCAATCTTTTGCCTACTTTATTAAGAGCAGGCATCTTAAAAAACATACATTTTTTTCTGTCTTTTCCATCTTCTGTTCTTGTTGATCAGTTTTGTTGATTGATTGCCAACCTTCAGGAAAAGACATTTTCATTTATCCATTCTCTGTTTCTCTACCTTGGACTCTCCCTCTTTAGCACTTAAAATTAGTGAGCTTCTATACAAATCTATATAACCAGGGCTGTGCAGAACCTTCAAGAGACATGTTCCAGAATGCCCTGGGGAAAATGTGAAGTGAAAGTGGACTCATATATGGGTGGAGTCATCGAGGAGCAGCTTCTGAAGTAGCTGTATAGATGTAGACAAAAGTCACATCTATTTTAAGTTGTTCCTACAAGTTCCAAAGCCCCTCTTTTGAAGGAATTGCACAGCTCACTGAATAATAATAATCCCTTCAATAAATATCGGCGATACATAGGCATGAATGCTATTATAAGATAATTCCCTCCTTTGAAAAGAATTGCAGCTGGAATAAAAAGAAATGCTTGGGCCCATCTGTATCATGGTCTAAATGGATAAATATTTTATGAGGGGGAGTGGTTTGGTTCGGAGATGAGAATTACTGTCTTCAGTGATGTATTCTTGAAGTCTAGTGCTATTTGATTACTTCAGAGATAAATTTTAATAATAAGAAATAATTTAATATTTAATAATATTCTCTTTTAATAAGCTATATAGCAATGGTGGAAAGCAAAGATTTCTGTCTTGTGGGCTAGAATTACCGAAACGATGAATCACAAGATGGTAACCAGTGAGGGTTGTAGCATTCTAGGGGTGGGCAGGGCCAGCCAGGGATGGGATTTACCAGTTCACCGAACTGGTAATTAAAAATGATAAAATTAGCTACCAGTTCACCCGAATTGGGGCGAACTGGTAGCAGGCCACCCCTGAACTCAGCCTTCCATCCTTCCGAAGTCAGTAAAATGAGGACCCAGTTTGTTGGGGCCAACATGCTGACTCTGCAAGCCACTTAGAGAAGGTTGTAAAGCACTGTAAAGTGGTATATAAGTCTAAGTGCTATTGCTATTGTTAAAATTAGTCCCATATTTTCATTGTCTGCTTTGACTGTATCAGGACTTGCCGATCTTTTGCATTTTCAGCTATCCTATGGATTGTAGCTTTAATTACTAAATATTTTATTAATCACAACATTGATCCCATGAATAGTTGCCAGTAAATAAAAAGTCAATAAATCTTACTGACTGAATAAGATTTAATTTAATTTCAAGATGTAGTTCTTGCCTTGAACTTCTTTCTCTAGTAGAGTGGCCAATTTAAGCATCCCCTGAAGAATTATTCACAAAAATAAAAAAAACAGAAATCAATGAATTATTTTTTATTGCAGCTATTTGCTTGTTTTTTTTTCAGAAAAAAAATTAAAAGAAAAAATAAATATTAAATAAAATAAGCCACATTTAAAGAAATGTCAAAGCCTACCTTATTGCAGTTGATTTGTTCTTCCTGTTTCCTAATGAAATATCTCCTCTATTTCCACGACTATTAAAGGTTGTTTATATGATGGCTGTTCTCATCATTACTTCTCCTAAAGCTCTCTAGTTTATTGAGAATTTCATTTGTCTCCTCCCAGAGGGAATAGTAGGTTGTTTTTCACCTTCTCTTTCATTCTCCCCAAACCAAATGTCAGAAAATAATTCAGAAAAAAATTGGCACAGACATTCAGGAGATAAATATACAGAGGCAAGAGAAAAACAGCCCTCTTAATGTGAAGTAGCAAGCTTGTTCCAACTTTGATTTACAAAATTTACTCTTAGACCTTTAAATTCATTTTGAGGAGTTTGACTTTCATACCTTCACCTGGTATGATTTCACTCCACATAGTTAAACAATGGCTTGTGGTGATCATTATCATTATCACAGAAAATTGTTTCTATGAAAAATGTCAGGGGATGGAGAGGGGAAAGACAGAAATGTTTAATAAGATAGTTAAATATATTAATCTTGTCAATTTATCTTGCTGACTAGTAGCTATAGCTCAGTAAAGAAAGTAGCATTCTAGTAGGGACTCTCAATACTCTTGACCGGGGTATTGTTTGCTCCTTGATTGTTAGTCTAATCTTAATCTTGGTAGTAATCTTTGCTCATCTGGGTGTGGATTGCTGGTGAGGAGGTATTCTGGACTTTTTGTTCTCATTTTGCCTTGTTGATTGTCTCTTTTGAATGGCATATAAATGCTGTTTATGTACCTGTTGATGGCTGATTTGTCAAAGTACCAAGCTTTCAGGAATTCTCTAGGCTGAAATATAAAACAAGAGCAAATTTACACTGTTACACTGTTAGGTAACAGTTGCCTATGATGTTAATATCATTGGGTTTTGAGGACCACAGGTTCTTCACCCCTGGCCTAGAAGTACTTTGAAATATTGTTTGACATCTGACCATATTCACAATTCATGTCCTCTCCAAAAGCTTTGGAGTCATGATTTATTGGAGGCTCTGAAGGACTTTTACAGGAATATTAGTGTCTAGTGCTATTGCTGCACTTGACCAATGGAATCAGAAATATCTCATTGATGGACCCAGCAGATGTTCTAGCTTTAGGTTAATATATTTATTGTTGTGGATGGAAGTGCAGCTGAAATTGAAATGACAACAGCTTGCTTTATTGGGATATAAGAACTGTTTCTGAGGTTTTGAATTAATCTTAAAAAGGCTACTGAATTGTGGTTCTTAATATGATGGGAATATAAAATTTTATTATTAAGAATCAATCAAGAATATTTGATCCTGGGTGGACCATAGACAATGACTAGATATGCTATTGTGATCTTTCTGTGAGGTAAATATAATAGACTGTTAACAGAGGGATTTGAAGTTTAGTTTTACCATTAGGCATACCTATTAACTTTTTTTTTTTTTTACAAAGCTAGACGGAATGTCAAATTGCTTAGGTAAATAGAGGTGTAGAAGCTTATACATTGTACAGCTGTTCCACAAGGGGAGAAACTACTAATGTTGAAATATATCTTTCAGTATTCAACTGGGGGGATATATGTGTATATTTTATTTTATTTTTCCTTAATGCACATCCTTTCCTTTCCTTTCCTTTCCTTTCCTTTCCTTTCCTTTCCTTTCCTTTCCTTTCCTTTCCTTTCCTTTCCTT
>JANHJO010009042.1:26457-36806 GCA_032468235.1 Pseudoxyrhopus heterurus | reverse complement strand
AAGCATTATCAATTTGCTAATTCTGGATGATATCCGAATATTTCTCTTACAAGAAATTTTTCTTTTATGGAAAGCATCAAGAAGAAAATTTGCTCTGTTTTATAAATAAAATCAATATATTATTTGTGGCATAACTTTAAGAGATTTATTTGCGGATCATCATTGTTATTTTATTTATTTATTTATTTATCAAATTTATATAGCTGCCATCTCTCAAAAAGTAACTCTGGGAAGCATAGGACAAAACATTAAAAACAATAAATACATAAAACTATCATCGTTAAAATATAAAGCAGACATTATTTTAAAAATTTAAAAACCAGAAGAAAATAATTATCGGCCACAGTGATGAAGCTATTGTAAGATTTTATCAGTCCCCTGGAAACCGAGGCCTTGGCAGAAAGCCAGGTTTTGAGGGATCTCCTGAACTTCAGCAGAGATGGAGCTAGCCATACTTCATGAAGGAAAGTGGAGACGAAGAATAAGGTAGGTATCATGACAGAGAAGGCCCACATCATGGGGCACACCAAGTGTAGCTCTTTAGCAGATGGGACCAGATGGGGTGATGTTATTGGGAAGACCCCCTCAGATAGCATAATGAAGATTATCATGCCATGAAGGGCTTTAAAGATTAAAACCAGTCCCTATAATTAGATTCATAAGCAAACTGGCAACCAATGTAGCTTGGGGAACAGAGGTATAATTTGTGCCATTCTGGAAGCACGCATTACTGCTTGCATTACTGCATTCTGTATCAGTTGAAGTTTCTAGATACTTTCAAGGGAAGCCCCATGTAGAACATATCATAGTAGTCCAGACAGAAGATATCTAGGGCATGAGTGACTGATCTAGAAACAGACATAACTGGTGCACAACACAAACCTATTCAACATGCAGATGTTAAACAGAAAGAGCATCAAACCACATAAGCACTTCATAAGGAACTATCATCTCAGCAAAAAGAAGATTTAGAGATTTTAATCTTAGTTGGAAAAAAAGGTTAACAGCTTATTTTTATCTTATGCTAGAAAACCCACAAAAGAATCATGTTAAATATTTATAATAGCTAAGGTTAAATCTGGTCTGCTACCTACAGGACTATTGGGAATCAATAGAGAGACTTGGAAGGTTTTTTGGTTCACTAGTTGAAACAACAAAAAACACAAATTTTTATTTCTGAAACAGGCCAGCAACATTCAGTTATGTACTAAAACTGTTACCAGTTTTATAATTTAATATTCAATTATATTCAATTATATAAATAGAACATACCCCTAACTAAAGAGCAAATTATTAATTCCTTGGAAAATATTATAATGGAAGGATATCTGAGCAAGAGGGGGAAACTGGCATAACTATTAACTTTCTTATAGAAATTGTAGAGAAACATAGTCTATGAAGTTGGAGGGAAACCCTAAACTTGATGGGTTTCCTGTTGAATGGCATAGAACAATGTTTCTCAACCTTGGGGACTTTAAGATGAGTAGACTTCAACTCCCAGAATTCTGAGAGTTGAAGTCCACCCCATCATAAAGCCACCAAGGTTGAGAAACACTGGTATAGAACATTATGGAATGTATTGGCACCTTTATTGTTAGAAGTTTACTACCAATAATTTAATTATTCTGTGCTTAATTCAACATTTTATGAGATGTTAATTATAGTAATATTAAAGCCTTACCAGATGTTCAATTTGCAGAATTGTTATATATCTTTCTTTAACATAGATGCTAAAACATTAACTGCAATAAAGCCAAGAGACTACCAAAAGTAATACTGGGAATAAATCACCCATCCATCTCAGGTTGCATTTATGAAAAAATAGACAAGTATCTGATAATATTGTTTGATGATTAATGTTTTGGATAATGCAGCAGGTAAATTAGACTTGGCTATTTAATCTCATTGGATGCTGAAAAAGGTCTTTGATTTCTTTTTGTATTTGTGAAATATGGTCCAGGAAGATATGGGTTTTCATCACCTTTTGTCCTTTGGTTTACAATTTAATATCTTCATCCTATGGCTATAAACATCACAAAGGGATTCCCCCCCCCCCAACCAATCAGGTTATCTCATGGAATGTTCAATGTTCCACTTTCACCATTGTGATGGTGCAAACCACTTTGAAAATTTATTTCATTTATCTGAACTATTTATATTCCTTTAAAAATCTCAAAGCAATTTCCTGCTCCAGACAGAACGATCTAGAAATGATTACTATTACAAATGGAAGTATCATGCTATTCTGTGTTTTTGAATGAGTTCACTTCAGTCATGTCGTTTTTATGTATTTTCCCATAATATATATTTTTGTGGGGTTCTTGGTGCTCTCTGAGCATGGTTGTTTTCTTACAGATGTTTCACTACCAAACTAGCTAACATCACCAACACTGATGATGTTACCTTGTTTGGTAATGAAATGTCTGCAAGAATACAACTAAGCCTAGAGAGTATCAAGGATCCCACAGTTTAATCCTGAGCTACAAATATTCTCTTCTATTGGTACATATATTTTTGCATACATACATCCTATAAGAGAAGCACATTGGTTTCTAACATTTGTACTGATAAGTGTGTACTTTGAAAGATAACTCATTTCAATCTGTATTTTAATTTCAGGAGATGTAAATTAAGTTATTTAAGGAATAAAGTGTTCAATCTGATCCAGAGTAAATAGCGTACACAAAAAGAGAACATCCTTAATTTATATTTAACGAATTCAAATAAATCTAGCAAATGTCAGAAATGTTTTGGGAACTGTGAGGTGAGGCTATTCTTGAAGACCTGATGTAATATTTGAAAGGGTTTTTTTTTTAATATCATGTCACGTCCTTTAAAAACAGTTAGCAAGGCATCCCTCTCTGGTGCAGTTGGCAGGAGGGAAGGCTGAATTCTGAAATCCACAATGCAAGAGCCACTTTTTATAAGAACCTCTTGCATAATGCAAAATGCAGCTCTATGAAAGACCTCAAGGAAAACAGTTTATCAAGATTCTACAGTCAGAACATTCCAAGAATGAGGATAAATAATTTCCAATCAGAAACTGTCAGATCTGAACAACTGAACTGTGTCTTTAAAATCTTCTCATATATGTCAATGGAGCAGATAAATAATTCTGCAGCAAAAAAAAAAAAGGAAACTACAATTCAACACTGCAGATAAAGCGGTTGGAATATTTCTTTTCATGCTAAAATGAATTCACTCCCTGCATCAATATATCAGTGAAATTAATTGCTCCACAGCAAGATCTAATCATGTCAAGTGATGTATTTCTCCCCATCATAAAAGACTCTGAATGCTGCAGATTTTGTGTTTCTTTGAATACAAAAGTAGGCTCTTTCTGAAAAAGTGTAATCTATAGAAGCAAGAAAGAAAACTGAAGGAGCTCAGGGGGAAATGTTCAAGCAAGGGAAGAGAAGAAGCTATCTTCTTGCTAGTTGCAGAATTTAATCCCATAAAGACATTGTTCCATATGTTTGCAGAGTTTAATCCCATAAGGCTATACTGGTTGTGGAGTTTAATCCCATAAGGCCATTGTCCATTGATCGGCACTGTGCTCTGGAAAGCAATACAATATTTGAAAACCGTTCTCTGAGGAAAAGCGATAACAGCCTGTACTGTATTACGCCCTTCCTTTCCTTCTGACATCTTAGTGAAGATAAATGCAGTTCATTTCCCAAGTATAGTATATAAATAACACTTTAATTACTGATCATAAGTTGTGATTTGCAGGGTTGAGATACCCTAATGTCTAAACTGCTGTAATACATTGTAAGGCAAGAGAATGGAGCAATCTAGTATTAAGGAAGCTACTGTAAGCCTACCTACAGCTTTCCATGCATCTTTGGCTTTGAATAACGCAGTGCACAATGATCTGACAATAGATCAGCATTTTGAGGTGGAAAGGCCCATTTTGCAGCCCTGTATCTTCTTTTAAAGGAAAACTTGAAAAAGGGACACAAATGCAAAAATGAAAAGAAGCCCCTCAGTAGGCTTAACACGATTTAAAAATGAATGATCCTGTGAAAACATTCTCCTGAGGCCTTGGGTGTGATTTAACCCAGTAGATGTGCTGTGGGGGCCACTCACCCTATCCTCCCATTGCTCTGCTGCTGTGCCTCCCAAATTTCCATTTCTAATTGCCTGCGGAGATGCACACACTTATATTATAATATAATATACATATATTATGTGTAACAGAGAGATGCAGTCGTAGAGAGTTATATTAGATTAAATGTACACGAAGTTAAGTGTAATTTTATGTAGCGAAAGTCAAAGCATCAAAATGCAGATATAAGATAGCCCGGCAACCAGACTTAAAATGCAAATTCCTTTCTTGCACTTCCTCTCAGCTGTTCCTCAAGGGTATCTGCTGATGCTTCTGTGACAGGCATTTCTCAGTCGTAGAGTGGTTACAATAATTGCTTGATGGGCATAATATCCTTGACTTGAGACCTGGCAGGAAGGTGGGTGTGAAACCCTTCTATCTCATTGGACTGGGAGAGAAGTACATCGGTATCTTTATTTAAAAACTAAAGAGAGCCGAAGGAAAAGCAGTTAGCTCAACTAAAGAAAAATATAATTCTGAGAAAAGTTTCTGCTGGGTTTGAACCAGGGCGAAAGCCATACAATACAGCAACGTCAGATTTTCGGGGAAAAGCTGAAAAATGATGGGTTTCCTGTCCCAATAGAGTAGCCAACCAAACCAGAAAGTTCAGCAGGCACATGGGACAGATATATAAGACAACTTTCAACTCTGATCAGGAAGACATAGGCAGAGGTCACTCCAACTGTGGGCTCAGGGTGAGAAGAAGATAACTTCCAGCGATCCTGGTCTCCAGAAACGTTGGGTGGTCCATACTCACAACCAGGGAACTTGGCAGTGCAGAGATGCCCTAGGTTGGGTGCCAGATTCATGACCTGCCAAGTTCTGGTCCTGCCCAGCATGAAGTTGTAGAATATAACCCAAGTGGAACAGTTTATGTTTTCTATAAAATGAACAGGACCGCCTGATGCCTTTAGAAGAGAGATGGCTTTACTAGAGCTAGTCTATAAAAGAACTACAACACAGATTTCAAATGGCAGCTAAATAGCACTCACTGCCAATATGAACTCAGTAAATGGAAAACGAGTGCAGTTTGCTAATATCCTCGGTCTGTGCTCCCAAACCACGAAAGAAGGGAATGTTTGGGAAAGCTGCCTTGCAGGAAGAACATATCTAAAGTGGAACAGATGTGCTCTGATGTTAAAAGAAGTTGGGGAAATCATCAATCTCCTGTTTAACTTTAAAGTCTTGATTAAATGTTACTTGGACAGCGGATTTATTTATTTATTCTTAGGCGGACCATTAAGCTTATAACTTTGAATCGATCTCTCATGCACATGCCTCAGATCTGTTTGAATAATCAAAATACAGAAAACTGTATTATCCTGCTATATTGACTTCAAGCACACTGGAAACATACAAACTGTGGTCCTTTTGTTTTGCTACAACCCTTCTCCCCAAAAAATATTAAAAAACACGAACATTGTCTTATACATATAAAACATTGATGGATTACACTGATTCTTTTATTGTGTTCCAAACAAATGAATGTTATTTTTCAGTGTCCACATATTTTTACCAATAACATTTCATTTTTTTTACATTTAAAATAAGTATTGTAATTATTCCATATTTTTGTATCAAAGAGTGCCACATCAAATAAATGCTTTCATAACATCTCTATGCAAGCATGCTGAGTTTCTCATATCACTTCTTTGAGGAAATGGCCACAAGGTAAAAGTCACACTAATAATGTATTTCAGCAGATGACCTTTCCTTGTTGACAAAATCTACAATGTTTTATAGAATTTACAGCTAACCAGATCTCCTTTTATACTGCCAAAAAAAAGACCTAAAGAAAAAAATAGAATCATTTCTACTCTACCACAGAATGTTTGTAAATAAAAATCAAAACTTATTTGTAAAACTTCATAAGTTGCATGAAATATTTTTGAGGATACATCTACTATGTGTATCAGTGTTCTAACTGAATGGTCCAAAACCATTTTATTCCATATTACTATAGTAAACTTAGTTTTTGGAAACTTGCTTCCTTCACTTTGTATTTTCTACCCCATATACTGTAGATCCATTTATGATTGGACTAGAATTGGGAAAATCCATGTTCAGCCTGGCAATCATAAACTTCACTGTAAGTCCCTAGATTATCTTTCAGCACAACCAACTTCATAGGACTGTTGTAGAAATGATATTAGAGGATCAGATAAAGTTTATCTCATCTTGAAATCCCGAAGGCCTCAATTTTGGGGTAAATATAAAATTTGTAACAGGCAGAATTAAGCTGAAAATCACTTTTACATAAATGCAAAATTGTACGATATTGTAATTTAGAAAAGTTTTGAATGACCACGTTTGCTTCATTTGGCTTGCACCATTTCAAGTAAACATCTGCTTTCATTATGAACAAACTGATACATTTGTTTTATTGGATTCATTCATGCACCACAAACAATTTTAAGCACATCCATTTTAACTTTATAGATTCTGCTTTGTGAGTATTTCTTTAGGCAGCTGTTTATGACTTGGCTCTTCGAAAGGATATTTTTTTTAATTCCTGATCCAACTCCGTTTCGAAAAGTTCTTTTAATATCAGAATTCTCCAGAAAGGAATTGAACAAAGCTAGTTCTTCAGATCCATCCATCTTGGATAGGCAGCCATTCAGAAGCAGCAGGAAAAGGCAATCAGATTTCCTGGGCAGCTGGCAATTCATATAAAGGGGATTATTCCTCTGAAGATTAAAAAATAGATGAGAAAATAAGTTACCAATTTATATGTGTAGGACAGCCATACTCACATGCATAGGCATAGATAAACATATCTAGGCTGTAAAAGGTATGGATGAATTTGTATTATCACTAGGACAGGGATACTGAGTGTTGAGTTTTAATATCTGGAGATGCTAGCACAGTTTTTTTTTTCCTGGAAAGAAAGACTACCTATATTGCAGATTGTAATATAATAATATTGTAAGCAAATGGTGCTCTGTTGTTTGGCTTCCCTTGAAAACAGTTGCGGGACAGGAGTGGGGAATGTGAGTAATAATCTAGCAATAATCTTGCCAAGAACATCAGCTTCACATAGTTACAACTTGTGAATACAGAACAGGCACTTTTTGTCTGGATCCTTCCTCTCTGTTTTTGGGATTTCAGAAAGCTCAGGACATATGTATTATTTGTACACATGCTATACAACTTCCTGCGATTCAAAACTAGAAATTTACATCTTGTCTTGCACATCTACAGATATATCTGCCTAACCGTTTATTATTTTGTTTGAGGCCCAAGAGTTTTGAAGGAAAAGCAACTGTTGTCTTCATGTCCAGTCGCCATATTTGGACTTCTCCTTGGAAGGCAAAAAGCTAAGAGATACTAAGAAGTAATTCTGCCTGGAAGGATGGCTCTTGATTTCAGGGAGACCCAGACAAATTCCAATTTCTTGTGCCTCTTTTTCAGCCTTTGAAGTCATATGAGCAACACCGGAAGATGAGTGTCCCAGCCTTTTAATTTCCTAAGGACAAATGTTGCATGGCATTGGGACTTTGGGTATATAGTTACAAGTGGGGGTGCTCAGAATACAATGCAAGCAAGAAGGAAGGAAGAAAAAAGAATGTTTCATGAGATCCTGGAAACAGATTGTTTGTACTCAAGGGTTGCCCAAGAACTGGCCAGAGTATTTCCAATGCAACTCAGAAACATATACAGTATTGTATGAACAGATGGAAGTATTCACATTTCTCTCCCCATGGGGGAAAAAAGGATAAAAGAGAAGATATATTTTGCATACATAATCAGCCAAGACCAGTCAAAAATTTGGACAAAAGCGATACTGCAGGATTGTGATGAGGCAAGCTCTGTTGCTTTTATTACATGCACGAGATGCCACAACTTGTGTATAAAAAGGATGGAACTTGCATCATAGTGATGTAGGACTGCTTTTGTCACCAGCAATCTGAGGAACATGTGGTTGTATATGACAACTTCTTATGCACAGAAAATCTTGTTCAATCGCCATCCGTCATTTAGTTAGAAATGCAATATGAGGAAGATCACCATCAGGTATATCTGAGCCTGTTGCCCAAGTCCTCTTGAAAAACAAGGTCCAATGTTTCTTATCCTCATCATTCTTGATTTTTATACAAATGTTAGACCAGGCAAATTCTCAAACAGGAGACTAAAGAAAGGAATAACATTTGTAAAATAGGACACATGGCCACCCAAGCACCTTCAATGTTAATGCTGCAAGCAAAGCTTTACTCATCATGCTTAGAGATTAGGGGATGTTTATATTTATTTATTTGTTTATGTGCTTATTTATTTATTTATTTATTTAATAGGGTGCCCATCTCACTGTCAAGCAGCTTACAATAATATAAAAACACAATATAAAATGATAAGAATATTTTTTTTTAAAATTAAAACCTTCAAGATTAAAAATTAAAACATTAATATTAATAAGATTAGGTAAAAGGAACTATTACAAAAATGAGCGGGGGAGGTGGAATCTTCTCCTAATCTACTATCTTCAAAGTGGGATGACCTCATCAGGGCCCCCATCTCAGTTGGCAGAACCAGGTTTAACTCTGTCATACAATGAAGATAGTTCTGCATTTTAAACTTAAAAGTGTATAAATTTTACCCATAGCATATTCACGGGTTCTTCATTGCTGAAGCATTTCGGTCGAACGCCTTATTTTGCTTTCAGTGATTCATAACAGGCAGAAGATAAGTAATGCAAAATAATTGTGAATCACTGCAGGTATAATAATTTAAAAGTATTGGAGTGTATGGAAGAACACAATCATAAATGCATTTAATGCTTTTTATTTTTGCAAGGATATCTGGAAAGAATGTTGTCTGATCATGAATTCATATGCTGGTTTAAAAAAAAGGAGGGATAATTCTTCCAAATAGAAGATTTTTAAGTAAAATTTAATTGCAAAAGTTGTATTAGGGAATTCATGTGACTAGCCTGTATAGTATTTACTGATTAAAATGTAATGTTCTTTTATGTTTCTAAATTTCTTTTATTTCTATTTCATAAACAGGAATTAACCTTAAATAGTCACTCTTGTCCTAGTAACCTTAAGGTTTGATTATTTCAATGTCTCCATGTGGGGCTACTTTTGAAGATCACCCAGAAGCTTCAATTGGTCCAGAATGCATCAGTTCATGCAGTGATGAGAATGCCATGGTATGCCCATGGGACATTCTGCTGCACTAGTTGCCAATTTGCTTTGGGTGCTGGTTATGACCTCTACATGTCTAGGGACTTGTTTTTTGAAGGATCACTTATTTCCCATGGTGTCTGCCTGGTTGACTTGAGCTGATAGAATTAGTACGCTCCAGGTTCCTTCAGTTAAACAGTGTCATCTATGAGGAATAGGGAACACCTGTCCCGTTGGCCTTCTGGAAGACCATAAAGACTTGGCTGTCTTCCCAGGCTGGCCTGTCTTGGACATGTCCACTGGATATAAGGTAGTGAAATGTTTGCTGAGTTTCCTTGCTCCTTTCCCCCTTTCTCTTTTGTTCTTTTTGTGACTTGTTTGTCGCTTCTTGCTATGTTGTTTTCAAATCATCTAGACTTGGGAGCTGCCCAAATTGGAATTCAATAAGGAAATAAATTTCCATAAGATGAAACAAATGAGTTTCTTTTCAAGTATAACAAATTAGGTTAAGATATGTGGTCTGTGTCAAAATAATTCTTGGAAGACCCCATTTTAAAACCATTTCCCCCCGATTAGCCCAAAGGAAATTCTGTTGTTCTGGAAATGAGAGGTTTCTGATTGTGAGTGTTTGCAAGAGTTCCCACCTGGGAAGATGAAATCCATCACAACCCAATTCAATTGGGAGCCTGCAGCCTTTCATCCTAGTAATTAGATTTTAAGATAGCATCGTAAAATCAGCATAAATACACAGGCAGACTGGGGGTTTAGCGGTAGCTTGCCCTTCGTTTTGTTTTCTAAATGTCCCATTTTGAACTCTCAAGAAAAATACTTCTGTTGTTGCTAAATGCTCCAGCAATGTAACATTTAAGCACTGTCATTTCCATGTGTCTAGACACTATTTTCTATTTTATTATTGGTCAACTAGGATTTTGCATGAGGAAATTGTCTCCAACTAATTGCTTGTTTCTTCCTTTATGAAATAATGTCTTTATTGTTTAGACTGGACCCACAGCTATCATCCCTGGGCTGTAAAATGCCACCAAATGGCAGCAAATGATTAATATTTGCTGTCTCTCCCCCCCCCCCCCAATTTACGGATCATCTACATTTTTTTAAGC
>JANHJO010009031.1:270565-295662 GCA_032468235.1 Pseudoxyrhopus heterurus | reverse complement strand
GTTTTTTCAGCCCTTTTTGAGGGCTGAAAAACTAGGCTTATACTCGAGTATATATAGTAATTTATTAAAAGCTTGACTTCTCATCATTGGGAAAAAATGCATTGATTGAAAAAAAATTAACGCTGCAATTTGAAGTCTTAGCATGGATGCAGACTTTGTGGCTCTTTATGTATTGCTACTCCCGGCATTTCTGTCCATTGGCCAAGTGGTTAGGACTGCTAAGGATTGGGTGGGTGGGGGGCTATATTTCTCAACCGCGACATAGTTGTATGGACTAAACAATGTAATGCATATGTTACACTCCTTTTGATAGCACATGTGTGGGATAAATGTAAGTCCTCAGAACACCCCCCCAACCCTTCATTTCTCCACTGCAAAAATTATGACACCACACCAAATAATAGGACCTTAGTGAAAACTTTACAGTGATATTTTCCTTGTACCCTTGCTTTAAAAAAAAACAGAAAGAAGAAAAGAAACAATTTCTGACTGTGCTAGTGACTCCACATAGAACATAATAGCATTCAGATATTATTTGAGAGAATGGTTACGTTCTACTACTTACGCTTTCTTTCTACTTTTTCCTCCAGAGCAAGAGTGTTGAATACCTCAAACCCCTCTTCCACCCCCTCTGCTTTTTTCATTTATTAAAGTAGGCTCTTATTTTGATACAGGCCATGATGCAACATTACATGTGCACCATTGATCAGGGATCCTTGGAGTTTCATGCAGTATACCCTGCTTAACATTAGGAGTGTGCTGTTTTAAAATAGCAGTTTCTATCCTGCAGAAGTTAAAGAAACTGTCAATATGCAGTTTGGGTATTTCAAAATACTCTGGCTCCAGTCAGCTCTAGACTATTTACAAATATGAAAGAGATAATTATGGAGATGCAGAAGAAGACAAAGAAGCAAGGAACAACAATAACAAAAAAAAGCCACTTTATTGAAAATGAGATTCAAACCTCAAAATTAATATTACAATCATGAGAGAATGCCAAACAAATTCAATTTACAGTTGCAACATACAATACACACAGTCCCTTTGAAGATAAAGTAAACCCTTCCCTTCCACATCGCTGTCTACGGCACAAAAACAAAAAGAATGTGTTTGTACAATCTGTGCATGGAAAGCAATTCTTGGACAACAGCAATTGGGGAAAAATGAAAGAAATTAAAGCTTGTATTTACAGGAAATGCTACAAATATTTTGCTCCAGCAGAAATTCAAGACTGGTAAAACATTTTTAAGCAAAAAAATACTGTGGAATATTGCTTAGTGTACCTAGGAAACAAAACCGTACTGTAAAATATGATTTCTGGCTGATCTATTTAAACATATTGCAATGAACATAAATGGCTAAATGGCAGGTCAAACATACTGAAATGAAATGTTATCACAGAAATAAAGCTCTTAGAAAACAGTATTTCCTTTGATTTATATTTTATTTATGTTTAAATTATTGCTTTTGTTCATGGCTTTTCTCAGAGTCCTGATGCATGACCTCACCAGGATTGAAATTGAGGCTCCAGCAAGAAAGGAGGGCAAACTTATCTGGCTAACTTGACAGTGCAAAAATCTCTCCTTGATGAAGCCTGGCGAAAGAAGGGAGGGGATAAGGACTAGCAAATCCATGCCCAGGGACTGCTAGCTTAGAGTCAGATTCAATGGAGCACCTTCCTAGATGCTGTGACAAGCGGTTTTTCATGGGCTAGTGCCTATTTTTGTACCAATAAACTTTGGATTCACCCATGCCCAAGTTTACAAGAGAATTCTGTGTTTTATCCAAGGGCCAAGATTTAAAAAAATCTCTCTGCAACTGCTTGTACAGCTCCGTAAAGATGTCTGCACAAGCATTTTTAACCCTGTAAACTGGACCAATGTTTCCTCTAGACTTGAGATTCTAACTACAGCCCATAATGTTAATGTCATCCCATTTTACCTTCCTGCATCAAAGGAAAATGAATTTGGAAGGAGAACTTTAGCTTATTTTTCTCTTGATGCCATCAAAGCATTTAGGTATCTCCCAAGATGGATAAAGATGTTTCCAACTGAGAGCTTTTTAAGGCACACTTAAAACATGAAAGACGCTAAAGAAGGGCCTTGTGCTTATATCAAAGGTGCTTATGACTCTCTTATTATTCTTGGTTATTCTGAACTGTAAAGCAAACAATTTCATTGCTGCAGTCAACAGTAGAAGGGCATAAACTGGACATGTTTTGGGGCAAGCAAAACTGCACACCTGAGCAATCTGGAGTTTTAATCCCAAATGATCCCAAAATATGATATAGAAACATTACTGAAGCTACAGAACAGAATATAAAAAAATGATCTATGCTGGATTAAATCCAGGAATATAAAGCAGTATTGAAATTGTACAAGAATGTCTTTCTTTCTTCCTTTCTTTTTAAATGTATTTGGGTTGCTGCCTGCAGCCCCGTAGCAACAACAAAAAATCCCTACAAAATTATTTAAGATGCATATAGTATATCTTTTAAAAGGCCTTCTCAGCAATAAAAAATAATGTACAAATATAGTACCTTTTATTAAATACACAACAGCATTTGCACTGGCAATTCATGTCCTTATTTTGGTTTGTTTAATCAACAATATTCCAAATAACTTGAAATGTGTAACCAGACACTAGCTTTTTTAAGTGCTGCTGAAATGAACATACTTATCTTACAGATAAAAATCAATGGACAAGGGTATGCTTCAAGCTACCGCAAACAATAAATAGGATCAATAGCAACTTCCATCTTTGGAAGAAAATTACACATCAGGAAAGTCTCTCCTATTTACTGTATAAAAAGGGGACTTGATCGTTAACCTTTAGAAGGCCAATAATTTTTCCTAAGGAACAAATGAATTATATTAATTTGCCAAGAATAATTCATGGGGATGTAGAGTCATTCTTTGGGCTGTCTTAGCTATCAGCTGCCACTGAAATTGCTCAACTGTATTGTCCGTTTTCTTATTGACTAGGTGTTCAAAAGATACTACCAGTACATCTAACTATCATTAGTTTCAGCAGCATCACAATCCATGGAAAAGACTGTTGCGCACAGTTCAAACTAAAGACAGCGCAAAGGAGATCAAAATAGAGGCTAGAAAGACAATGAATTTCAAGAAGGTGACACCTTCTTTTAAAGGGCTCCTGTACTCCCTACCTTTCATTCACATCCTCACATCCTGTTTCATTTGGGCCTATGCACAAAGCTACAGGTTGCTGGATTTCGTATAAAGTGCCAAATGAGCTTTTCTATCTACCATGAGTCTAAATAAGAATTCTCAAAGACTACAGAATAATTGGGGACACAGACACTTACTTGCCAAGAAACTAATTTGGCTTGCTTACCAGCAAAAAAGATAAATGGTAAATGTTGGATGGTTGATTTTAAGAGCTGCAGGAATATTCATGTCTTTCAATTAGGAAAGCGGAGCCTGACTTTACAAAAACATTGTCTTCTATAATCAGCCTTCAGCTACTATATGTTGCCAGATGCTGAAGCGGCATTGAACTGCAGAAGGCCTCTGTGCTCCACGTGTGCTTATTCCACTTTAATACAATGCCTTGTAACATAATGTATAGTTCCTGAAAAATTAATTTAAGAGTTCTTAAACTGAAAGCTACTGATTTCAGGTAAACGGATGAATTCTGAAATGTCTCACATCTTGGAGAATCTTCCTTGCTGTTTTACTGTTTCCCAAATGCTGATTGAAAAACATGGAAAACTTTTGAATTTCACCAGATGAAGCTGGCTGGGATTAAAACAGATATAAGATAAATATGTATGTTTGAAATGCCTGTGTGGGAGAGAGGGGATGTCTATTCTGCTTGACAGGAAACCCTCCTACTAAAGGTCCTAATCTTGAGGGACAGAGCTTTGCAGGGCAGAGGGCAGCCTTGTGGAGGGCAGAGAGGAAAGGCTCTGTGTTGAGAGTAGAAGTGTCCACATGGACCTTTAGATCCACCTCCTGGAGGGATTGTAGAGTAATGGGTTCAAAATAATGCCTGTTCAATCTGTTTCCAGTTAATTTTTCCGGGTTAAAAAAAAGACAACCCAATATTCATTTACAATTAAAGCAGTACCTCCTTCATAAATTAAGCCAATGTACTGTATGATTATACCTGAATTCTTTAGAGGTGGAAGCATTTAATTATTATTATTTTTTAAAAAAAATACATATTGCAGAAAGTTTTATACTGGAACTGCTTTTCAGAGTTCATGCATGGTCTGATATTCGGTACCAGTCAAAGGCTGCCACAATTTAAAAACAACAGACATTTTTAGAGACCGAAGTCAACATATCATTACATTATAAAAAGGGACCAAACATTATTAAATAATTATAAATATTTCTTTAAAATTATATGACAATTCATTTTTTGCATATAACCTCAATTTTGTACACATTTATAACTTAATAAAATAAAACAAGATAGCCACACACACATACTATTGATACTGTTTTGGTTTGAGTACGATATATTGCCATTCTCTTTTTTTTTTTCCTTGCATAAGAGATTAGAATTTGGTTTTTTTGTTTTGTTTTGTTTTATTTGGGGGACATTTTCCCCAAGAATTTTTTTGGTTAACTTGACTAAGGCAAAGGTAATCACAAAAATGTATAACACAAAACAAACAAGTTTGTCTTGGTACCTTATGGGGTGCTATTTCAGCAAAAGAAAAAGAAGAAAGCCAAGTACTTCAAAAGTTTTCTCTTTCATCAGAGGCAAGGCTTTGATAAGATGGCTGAGGAGTTACTGTAAGCTGAAGATATTCTGGTATAAATGGAAGCATTTTTTTTTCTGTGTGCACAAACACACGGAGTGAATTATACTGTGCATGCGTGAGGGTCCTAGAGATTGTATGACTGCAACTGTACCTGAAGTTCAAGATGCTTCTGTTTATTTGAACAACAAATAAAGCACAGGCGTTGTCTTGACAATTGGCAGGAGTCCATGTCTCCTCTCTTGGCAAAAGAACTCGCTTTTTTTAAAAGGAGTCTAGACAGAATGGGCATCTTTTGGGGGCTGGATCATTATATTTTAAAATATAAAACTGAGACAACATTCCCAGGAGGAAAACAAACTGTGCTTTGATCCATATTGACTGGAACTATGATGTGGAAAGTCAGTCTCATGTCGTATGCATATAATTAGCTGTTAACATCCCAGCTACTCAGTTGCACATATCAACAGAATCTATTTCAAAAACAAAACAAAAAAAAACAGGCACTTTATAATCAGCTGACAATCGTTTTTTATTGGTTTGCTTTCTGTCTGACAGATTTTTACGCCCCACAGAGAAAATTTCAATAAGGCCTCCAGACAGACTCATCCATTCTGCCACTAGAATTCAAGACGGTTGGGGAGCTGCTGTGGCTTCCATCAGCCTCCACACCATCATTCTGGGTAGGCAAGTTAGGGTTTAATAATGTGCTGCCGTTGGATGTGGTGGTACAGGGAGGAAGCATTCTGGAGGGGGAACGGTCTCCCCCCGGCACCATGGGGAACTGGTATGATCCTGATGATGTGCCATAGTAGAGATATGGAGTACTGCTGGTCTGGAATGGTCCACTTTGGTTTTGGGAAGAGCCCGGATAAGGTGGCGGTAAGTAGGTGTGGTAATGAGTGGTGGCTGACATACCCAATGACATGCCTGAAGTGACTGGCGGTGTATAAGTGAAGGTGGCTGGATAGTGCATTCGTGGGTTGGAGAAGCGGCTCTCAGTGAGGGATGAAATGCTTGTAAACTGCCTGGGATCTGAAAATGGGCTCAGCTCTGAAGCACCTAAAAATTGCAACAAAAGATGGGGGAAAAATTCTGTAAATATCCAGTTCTTTCTTAAGCGTGATGATAGAATGTAAATAAGGAGGAGAAAAAAACAAACCCACTTTTTCCCACCCCACAAGAACAGCAAATCATTCTACATTAAAAAAAAACTGCAAGGAATAGTGCCTGACATCAACAGGGGTCATAGCTCTCTGCATTCAAAGGCTGCTATTCTGTTAAGATCATGTTTGTATCCACTGCACTCCAGCCTATGCTCGTAACTTACACTTCTCACTGTTACAGCATTTGAATGGGGACCTATCAATGAAAGCTGTTAATCTGACACATTCACTAGTAGCAACTAGCCTTTTTCTCAGCTGCCTCACAGTTGTTGTGTTTTAACATGCTTTTATTGGTGGTGGTGAACCACTGGCCCTCAAAAGCTGCTGAAATAGAATTTACACACTCCTCACCACTGAACTTGCTGACTGGAGCTCCCGGGACCTATAATTTAATACCACTAAAGGAACCAAGAACTCCACCTGCCTTGCTTTACATGCAGTGGCTTTCATATGCACACACTTAGGCAGAGGACTGCATATGGCATTGTTGTGCTTGCCTTGAAGAATATGAAGTTTATCCAAACTGATTTATGTATTGGAAGTGAAGCAAGGATGGCTGGAAACATTTCCCTTCACTTGAAGTCAGTGGCGAAAAGTCAAATTTAGAGGATATAGATTATATTCAGAAAATATGGCCGTAAGGGGGAAAGTCATGAAAAATAGCAATATTTATTATCATACAATGTACTAAAATAATGTGTAGTTGGAATGTTGCCTGTGCACTGACTGGGGATAAAGGGCTATCACACTGTGTACTTCCACTTTCATTCACTCACACCTTCCTTTCCATGCTTATTTATAATCTATCTTTATATAACTGTCTCTAATGGTTACACAGCTTAGTTTAAAATGGATTTAAGATTTTAAAATCAGGATCTGAATCTGTATATAAAGTTGGAAGCACTTTATAAAAGTGAAAACACCTAGCGGACTTAAAGATGTTAAGAGGGTGAAGGCTGAAGCATTCATAAGCAAGAGCGGACTAAGGGAAGGGAACATTTGACCTTTCCTTTTTCCTTACTACCTTTAGAGAATGGCAATACTATTTCTGTTCTGGCCTGATATTGGGGTGGGGTGAGGAACAAAAGGACAGGATAGATGGACATATTAAATGCAGGTGCAATACATATAAACTTAGCAAACAGTACCTACAGTAAAAGCTTAGAATGGAATTAAAAGTTCTGCTAACTGAAATAAATTATCCTTAAACGCTAAGTCAAATGGTACTATTAGAAGATTTTAGAATAAGAGTCAGAGTTCATTCTCCAAGCTTGTTTGTGGGTTGGCTTCCGAACATTTTGTTACCAGGCTAGGTAATATCTTCAGCAGAGTTAGGGGAAACCAAGCCACAAGCTCGGAGAACGAACCCTTACCTTCATCCTACACCCAAACTACAGGTATTTGCCATTCTTACAAAACTTTTAGAATAACTTGCTTCAATTTACCTATTGTGTAAATTGCCAATGACTTACTCAGGTGTTGATCAAATAATCTTTCTCAAAATCATTGCCAAAGACTATTGTAGTATATTTAACATGGGTATATAGGTACACTTTTCACTTACGTAAATCTACATTTGATAATGGTTAGTTAAGAAATGGTCATCTAGACAAGTCTCGTACCGCATCGCCTGTGTCCTGATTATTAGCTTTTTCACCCAGCAGTGACTGTCTCTGTTTATGCAGAGGATACCAGCTGCCGAACCACCATCTTATGTGAAAATATAGCCTTGCATCTCATTCTCTCTCCTTCGGGAGGCGATGAATACTCTTTAAGGAGGAGAGGTATACATTTGTATCTCAGCTGCATTAATTGATGGTTGATTTAATCATGTTCACTAACAAACTAGGGATCCTGAATGAGGCTTACTTTATTTCCTGCTTACAGTTTATAACCTTAGCCAAGCCCGTTGCCTCCTTCCAGCATTCTGCTTCTAAACTGGCCATCCAAATACTTTTTAGCAGCTTAATAGCTGTAGTCCAGCAACAACACTATATGCGGGCAAGGCCAGTACTGAAAAGCATAGCAGTCGTCCATCATTCACCGTGCCTGATTGAACAAATGCTCCTTGGCAATGTTGAAAGAGCTTTAAGGACTGGAGCCAAAAGAAATATTAAGGGGAGGGGCTTGATAGAGTTGGGGGTACACATTCCCCTCTATTTTGTATATACATGAGCTACGCATGCTGCATGGAGACATTTCTGCTCACTGACCATATTCTTCCAAGTGAGGGTATAACCTTACTTTCCAAATAGCCAGTTCACTATATTAAGGTTTTGTTATTCATCCTCCAAAAGACTGCGATGGTGACAGAAAAGTAGAAGGAGATATACCACAATGAGAACAGCAGTCAAATATATTTTCATATATGGTGAACAAAAAACTTGCTGGAAAAATGTCAGAAAATAGAAGACCATGATGCTATAAGTTGAGCCACACCTAGGTTCAGAATTAAAGTGTTTGGGTATTTTAAGACAGATTCTGCTGGGAATAGAAAGCCTGAGCAGCCCCAGAATGATTTCTCTCATACTCTTACCCGCAACAGAAAAGGAAAACCTCAAAAGTTGATTATATGGCCCTGTTCATTTCCCATTTATACGTCTGCAACTACTTTCTAGATATTCAGCCATTCTCATTTGACTCAGAACAATGTTTAAACATTTTCAAGCAAAGCAAGAAGGCACGTAAGTACAACCAGTGGACACCATTCAAAAAGTCCCATTGTGACATTTGTTGCAGCTTGTTCTTAGTGTATTCAGCATATGAATTATCTAGCCTGGGTGCAAAATTTAAAGTCAGACTGTGGGTTAGATAATCTCTTATTGTTCTCCCTTTAGCATGCAGGTTTAAATCCTCTCCTTTCTGATCATGTCTTTCCTGAAATTTGCAAGTTTTTTTTTAAACTTGCGCTATTTGAAGTTTTAAAAAAAGTTTTTAAAAAAACTTCCAGTGGTACAATAGAAGCTTTCTTTCTCTTTCTCTCTCTCTCTTTCTTTTAGACTACTGCTCCAGAGTCGTGCCATATTTCATAGGGGAAGCAGTTGGAAAAGAAACAACTAAGACTCTTCTTTGCACAAATGGGGGTTCAGGCCTGGATCTGGGCCATACTTGTTAACTTTGGAGTAAAGAATAAGTAGAAAAGGAACTGCATGCCATGTTATTAATCTAACAAGTACATTCTAATATTTTTAGAAAATCCCTTGATATACATTTCTAGTTTCCTTTTCCTTGTGTCTGTTACTAATCCGTGACTTGTAGCTTTTACAGCAAAGGCTCTTCTGAGCAGGCACACATTTCTTTTTCCTTCATTCCTGCCTACTGAACAACAGCCAGAGGCAATACCACCCAGAAACAAAGTTGTTATTTTAGAATCATACCATGTTGCGTCCCTATTCATACTGGGGAAAGGGACTAATATTTATTGAGAAATTTAACGTTGCTATATAATTTCCACAGATGCAGAAAAGATTAATTGTGATCCTTTTTTGCCTACATTAGAAAAATTGTGAGGTTATACTAATGTAAGCATGGAAAAGAATTCTTCTTTTTTGTATGTGTGGAAATATATAGGTATATAGTATCTATAACTCAATGGAAGAACACATTTTACTTGCAGAAAGTCATACATGGTGTCTCTGGAAGATGCTGGTCTGGAGCTTTTGCTGAGCAGAAAGCCATAGCTGATCATACACACAGCTAGCTAAGTGGACAAATATACGATCTTCTATAAAGCAGCTTTTTACATTCATGACCTTACATTTTGCACTCTTTTCTCCAGTGATGAAGTTTCAAAGTGAATGCCAACTCTCGTATAGCCAAAATGGCACAATCTACAATTCCATGCTGAAAGAAGAATTAGAAGATTTCACAGAAGGAAAAAAAATACAAAAATATTGATGAGGGAAAGAGTCAAAGCTTTCTTCCAACGAAAATGGCAATTTCAGTGGAAACTTTGTTTCCATAGAGTAGCAGATGGGTAGTGAGGCATTTTCAATTGAGTTGGGGGGACGGACTCTTTCCTGTCTATAAACTGTGTCCCTATCCAAATTTGCTCCTCTCCTAATCGTAATGAAGAGAGATAAAATTATATTAGAAACTATAAAGAACCAGTCAAGAGAAAAATGAAAGAAGGAACTCAAAGATGTAAAAAAAAACTCACAGAGAACTAACTGCATGGCCTGGATAACAAAAAAAGAAAACATAGGATTTTTACTGTAGCCAGAATATGCACCACTTCTCTAATTAAATCATAGCTTTCTGATTCAGTTTTTAGTGTGACACTTTAAAAAAAATGCTAATGCAGTAGTAGTTCCTATTTCATAATACTGCCGTTTGGAAAACTCCAGGGCCGAGAAGGGTAGTTCATTATTGTTTTGCAGTGTACTTTGTGCTAATACTACTCAGGCTCTGCATAGTTTACACCGTTATGCAGTTATTTCCATACGGTTTGCAAAAGGTGCTTCATAGTGTACCTACAACAGTTTAAATGTCCTGAGAAAAGGTGCAACTGGTTTAAAGTGCTGCACATAAATCTGAAGCATTGCAGACAATAATCCATCACACCAGACACATTTGCTTCAAAGTAAATCCCACTCGAACTAACTGAAAGTCATTTCTAAGAGTCATAGAGAATTGTATTAACAGATTATTATTGCTAATTGACCTAAAGAGAATTGTATACACCCTCACTGCAAAGTTGTTCGTTATAAATGATGTCAACATTAGGGCTAAGGCTAATCTAGGTTCCCAGAGAAATAAATCCAATCTGTTTTGCAAATTGAAATAAAGATCATTCTATCTGAATTGTCTTCCCCGGACTTCTTTCAAAACCAATTTACTTGCAGAAGCTTCAGGCACCATTGATTAGAAACTGTGGCAGAATAATCTTCAGAGCAGCAGAATCCCTGAAGCTGCTACTATGGTAAACAATAAAACCTTCCAACTAGCCATAATGTGAATAATCACACATCTAGTGTGGTATTAAAAATACCAAGATGTATTCACCATTTGCCTAAATAATCTTCAGGACAGCTAATGAGACAGTGTTTTAAGAGAACGAAGTCTATTATGTAGGATTCTGAGGACAGAAACAGCCCCTACATCTACTCAGAAGTAAATTTCACTGTATTCAGTGGGATTTAGTGCAGGTAGCTGTTGACAGAACAGCAACTGTACTTAATTTAGATGAAATCACTGGGCCTAATCGCTTCATGTTTAGAATCTGGGTTCCAGACTTAATAGAGAAGTAACTTGTAATAAACTAATATAAAAATCGCTTAAGTCAATTCAGCCTGAGAGACAGCAGGCAAACAAATGCCTCTAGGAGATGCACATAATTTATTGCTGGCTGTAACAGTTGTGAGTGACTCAAAAATCTCTCTAGGGCTAGAATATTATACAAATATATCAGGGAATAAATTCTACTCAGCTCACTGGAGCTTACATCTCAGTAGATATGTACTGGCATGAAGCATAAAATATTTAGCAACGTAATATTCATATGAGGTCCTGCCTGAAATTATTTATCAAAACTAAACCTCGAAAGAGAGAGATGCACAAGAAAGCTTTCGTGGAAATATTGGAAACAAAGATAAAATATTTTTATCCACACTTCTTTTCTAGAGCAATCATAATTTTTTTTTGTCAAGTTAAACAATCAAATATTTGAGAAAATATAATATTTTACACCACTATTAAAATAATTTGGTCACTCAGTGGACGTTAACATATTTGGAGAAAGCACTGGAAATTAGACAACTTGTATTTGCTGCTCAACTTGTTATTCCGTGACCAGCCACAGAATCCTATACCTAGTGACAAATTCATCCTATCTCTATACAGGTAGTCCTCAAATTACAACAATTCATTTAATGACCATTCAAAGCTATAACATCATTTAAAAAGGTGACTTATGACCATTTTTCAGACTTACGACCATTGCAGCATCCCCATGGTCATATGATCAAAATTCAGACAGTTGGAAACCGACACATATTTATGATGGTTGCAGTGTCCTGGGATTATGGGATCACCTTTTGTGAACTCCTGACCAGCAAAGTCACTGGAGAAGCCAAATTCAGTGGGACTAACATAACAACTGCAATGATTCACTTAACAACTGTGGCATGGAAGGTTGCAAAATGGGGTCAACTTAACAAATGTCTCACTTAGCAACATAAATTTTGGGCCCAATTGTGGTCGTAAGTCGAGGACTATCTGTACACAAATAAATATGCAGAATTGGAGTGTTCATCTGTTGGTCATTATGATGGGAAATCTCACTAAACTGCAGGCACTTAACTTTTTTCTTCTGGGAAAAAAAATAAAAAGCAGAACAGACAATCCATACATCTAAAACAAAAGTCGGTTTTTGAGCTTAATGCTCCTTTCTTCCTCTAGCAGCAAGTCTCAGACAGTTGCACACCAAAAAAGATTGTAACCCACTGTAACCCATGTAACCCACTGGAAAATACTAGGTAAACATCAGCATTTTTAGATGATCCAAATAAGAGAAAAAGGTGGGGGCTCTAAACGTTGTTTCTTCCCGAAACAATGTGCTAAAAACATGGACAAAAGATGCAGTTTGCTGGGTGCTAGTGTCTTGAACTTTCAAATAGGATGGTAAGGCTAAATGGAGCAACATCTATTGCCACATTTTAGCACACATCTTCCTTTATGTTTTATTATTCTTATCTCTTTTTTAACCCTCCTACCACAAAGTCTATCAGTCTCTCATGACACTTAAAACAAAAAAACAACAACACCCCTCCCCATTTCCTTCCTGCTTACGTGTCAGAGATTGTGGTTAGGTTACGCTCAACCCTTGGTGTTTTCACTGCAAACAGTCCTTTTATATACATTTATAGAGTTGATCTTCATATTAATAGTAACTATATTACTCACCCCAAACATGTGTTTTGCACCTAATCGTCCTTGCCTTATGACTAATCTTATGTGCTTATATTTATCAAATGCACTGAAACAGATTAATCTGGGATCATTCACAGTGTTTTGATAGTATCATTTCCAAGAAGATTCACAGCACACATCAAATTTCCCATTCCTGCTAGTCTGTATACTATAGAGGAAAAAACGGAAACCTGCATTTCTAATCACCTATTTTTTCTTCCAATCCAGTATAAATGGTTCAACAAGTCTCATATTATTACAGTATTCCAACTGCTTCAATCTAAACACGCAAACATGGACCTCAGTAGATTGATTAATAACAAAAAGTCATTTCAGATTATCCATACTGCAAATAAATTTGCAGAAGTTTTGTTAAAAGAAAGAGGAGGGAGAGGGGGGGAAGCCCACAGAAGTTGCCATGTATGTTTATATCTATGTATGAATATTGAATTAAGTTTCCAAATAGGAATTGCAAAATCAAGATTGTTATTTTTATCTCCCTAGACACAGGAGCAATGGATGCAAAACTCATCCACCTAAGCTCATCCATCCAGGGAAGCTCACCCACCTAAACAATACATAAAACAGTTAAACACACATATAGATGGCTAACTAGCATAATAATCTTTATCTGCTCCATAAATTAGAGCAGAATCTCCAATGATGAAGGTTAGTATTCTCCTTGTTCCAGTGAACTCTAAGGCTCTAGTCCATCTACTGATATTCTCAACAAGCATTTCACACAGATTTCTGTATTTCCCACTTTCCTTGCCTTAAGTAGGTGTTATTAGCCCACTTGGCTATTCTCAGAAAACTAAGCAGGATTGAATCTGATTAATATTGGATAGAAGACCATCAAGAAACCCTAGAGCTGTAGGCTGGAAAGATAAAAAAAAAAATCTTAAAAGAAGGCAGTGACAAACTCCTTTCATTGCTGCCAAGAAAACCACACATGCATCTTAGTGAAGCCACCAGAAGTTGAGTTTTACTCAAATTGTTTTAAATATTATTTTGCTCACAGCAAAATCTGAGAGGCATAAGAAGCTGAACAGGGAATGAAACTCTGTGACTAGAATAAGTTTTAGTCCTAATAGTCCCACAACATTTCTAAATATATACATCAGTGAGTTTATTATTAGGGAAGTGCTGGGATATTCCTCTTAATTGGAGCAGCATGTACAGACATTTTCCCATTGGAGATGCTGAAACATGACTTTTATGCCAGAGTCTTCAAAAGGAGATGATTCTGAAAAACTTGCAGCAGCCACTGTGCCGCTGCCTCCAGTTTGCCTGCTCAGAATCTGTTTATTCATTTTCAAGCAAGGGAAAGCAAAGGCAGAGACTGTGGGTTTCAGTGCCTTGAAAGATTGAGGTGCCTATGGTCAGAATTTATGGAAATCCCCTGAAACTTGGAGTGTGTTGGCTTGAAATCGACAAATGCCTTTCCTCTTCAGAATCACAGCCAGAGCTGCCAGTGCTTTCCTGAGTCTGATCAGCCTGGGGAATTACCGCATTATCTGTCACAAAAGGGGTCTCCCCTCCAGCACGCCAAAAAGACCTACCAGCATTGCGTATATCTGGTTTGGATTCAGTTTCAGTCTTGTTAGCCTCATCTACCTGAGCAAACTGTGGCTGAGAGCCATGATAAGCTGGATATCATTAACCCACTATGAGCACCAAATCCCAAAGTTCCAGATTTTACCCATGTTGTATTTGGGAGAACCATGAGTAAAAATATGCATTCTCACTAAAATAAGAACATGCCGAATTTTGAAACTTTCCTTGCATGCACATCATTCATTGCACATCTGTCAGTTTCCAAAATTAAAATGATTTTGGAGCTCAGGATTTTCATAAATTCTGTGACACATAGATATCTTCTGTCCATACTGCATCCTTGAAATGAAGACCAACCACTTCTAATTATTGAAAGAATAACTATACAGCACAGCAAGAAAGATTTGAAATCAACAGATTATTTCAAGAGTCCGCTTTATAATGAAAATCCTGAACTTAGAAATATTTACTCAGTATTTTATGATTCCATGATTCTAATTGAACTGGCAGATCAAGAAATGTTCCACATACACTTAAAACAGGAATCTATGGATAGGTAGGTAGGCTCTCTTCATTTGCAATGTTATTCCAGGGTATAAACTCCACATTATCTAATTGGTATACCAAAGTAACACAAAATTTTGCCTTCAAAATATTTTATTGCTTTTATGTTTTTCCTGGAGACTAAAAATCGGTGACAGCATATTATAGGAGCTGTAAGAAATTAATGGTAGCACTAGTTGTCGTACTATGTAAACATATATTGTTATAGATATGCCAATGGAAATGGCTTAATATGTCCAATTCCTCTTGCTATTTCCTGTAGTTAGTGCCAAAAGAAACATGGCCCAAACTGTCCATTATGAGGAGGTAGCAAGATATGCAGGGGAACTTTGACATTTCAAAACTAAAAATTATTTTTAAAATACCTCCCCCCCGCAATGTCCCTAGAATAAAGCTCACAAAACAGCCTAATGGAGCAAAGCGAGCTTAGTAGCTAAGTAAAGCGGAATATTAGAAAAATGGTGCAGAAGGAAAGAGAATAGTACAATAGCAATAGCATTGTATTTATATACCACCTATCAGGGCTTGCAACCCTCTCTAAGCGGTTTACAATGTCAGCATATTGCCCCCAACAATCTGGGTACTCATTTTACCTACCTCGTAAGGATGGAAGGCTGAGTTGACCTTGAGCTTGGTGGGATTCGAACTGCTAAATTGCAGGCAGCTGGGAGCTCAATACTTAATTACTTAAGTACAGCGTTCTTACCCACTGAACCACTCAATGATCTAATAATATAATATATAAATGATATAATATATAAAGTTACTAGTGGAAACAAGAAAACTGAACTTAATTCATTTATTTTCACATTTCCATTGATATCTAAATTTTTGTACATTTCACAAAATACACTCCCAAAATTAGGTTTGGTTTACCTGCGTAGCAGAGTTCACATTTTTTAAAACCTGTCATGGCCTTAAAACCGGACAGCTTTATAATTGATGATAGGACAGTTTGTAGTTCTCCACCTGTCACTGTGGTTAAAAATTGTGGGTTGGCTTATTCATAGATGACTTATTTTTCATGGTATTTAGCCTGAAATGTTGAGGGCCAGATGAATTATAGTGGAATTATCTATGATTGTATAAGGTGTAATCCTTATGGTATCCCATCTGTATCACAATAGATAGCAATAACTACTAAGCTTTGCCGAACTTGAAAATGCTAAGTGGAATCTTGTTGTTACTTACAAGAAAAGCCACCATGAAATCCCAGACTGGACTGAGAAATTGAAAAATCCCATAAGTAGGCAATGGTCAACAATATACATATTATTGAAAAATAAATAAAAGGAGATGCCCGTGAATTTACAGAGAGTAGAGCTTAGTTAATATATATTGTTACCTTGCTTGTTTATTTTTCTATTTCCTTTTCATTCTTATATGTAGGCATACAGGCAGCAAAAACTATTTTATGTGGAAAAAGATTACCTTGACATTAATTTCTTAAAGTCCTTAAGAAATAATTTAGAAGAGTGGAATATGTGGGAGCATGAATGTAGCATATGTCTGCAGCTCTTTAAAGCAGCCACATCTTTTCCAAAGATCACACAGCAGCTATTTGCTCCTGGCACATGATTCTGGAAACAGGTATCATTTAAAAAAAAAAACAATTGCAAACAATTGGAGTATTTATTTCTGTGTACTCCAATGTATCTTTTGGGGAATGAATCCAAATATTGTAAAGCTAGGAGATATAAATTTGTCTCCTTCTTATAAAAGTCTGTTTTTCAGGTTTGACATATAACAGATGCAAGTGAATTGAACAGAGTTAGCAGGCTTAATTGCTGTAGAGGTAACTTTTGTGCCATTGTTTTTATGACCATGTATAGATCTGTTTATAAATAACACTTTGGGGTTATTGTTTTGGAAATATCTGTTCAGGTTTGATAAAAATGCCAAGAGCCTAGTAACAAAAGCATTCCCTACAGAAATTATGTTTTATGTATCCTTTGAAGAAAGCTTGCCTGATTTTGAAATAAATCCTTGGAAACATCAGAACCATATGCATTCTAGGAATAATACGTAATATTTTCTATCTAGGTTTATCAACTAATTTTTTTACATTCAAATATTCAGTTTTATACTGTATAGAAAGAAGAATATTCAACAGACCCATAAAATTACATATTCTCTTTAAACAATGGAATAAAAAAGGATAAACATCTAATAATTAACTCTTTAGCCATTCTCGTGTATATTTTACTTTTGTATCAACTTATTTTTTTTAAAGAAATGACAATGAAAGATAGATGAGTTTGCAATTATTTGCAATCATTTGCAAGCAATGTAAACAGAAATGGTTAAGTGAAATAGCCATATTGTTAGCGAATAAACAAAATGATAACAAAATGATAAAAGGATAACTCAATGTCTATGGAGATTCTCAGTCATCCAGCTTTGGGACTTAGAGAATAACTTAAATATGTAGTTATAGTTCAGTACACATCACTCAAAGTTTAATACACTGATTGTTTTATGAATGTAAATGAAAACACTCATATTGTATGCTGTTTCCTGTAAATAGTGTTTAGGTTAATGTATTAATCTCTCAAATAGGACAATGTGTAGATATTATTATTAACTGAATGCATAATGGGAAAATCTTAAGTTGTTCCACTGACACTTTTTTCCATTGATTAAGTTGTGTTTCTGTCAATGGAATGGGAAGTAGCAATTTCTCCTCCTATTTGGAATTTCCTTATTGCATAAATAAAAACTTGAAATACGTTACAGAAATATTTTGTAAAGTATTCTGGACATTTTATAATCAATGCATTTTATAAAGTTTACATACACACACACACACACACACACACATATATATCAGAATAAAGCACATCTATAGTAAAATTACTTCAAAGTAAATCCTGGTGAGACTGAGATCCTAAAGACACTTTCAAATTTGAAATTGTCCTGGCTTATTTTGATGGGATTGAAATATATAACTTGGTGATGACTTCTGATATAAATAAGTCTCCTATTAAAAGCTTCATTTTTTAAAAAAACCAATGTTTTTAAAATACACCTCCAATATTGTTAAGTTATGCAACATAAAACAAAACAGCGTATAGGAAAATATACAATGATAACAGAAGCAAAAATAACAGTTTGTATTTAACAAACGCTAAGATATAAATATATTACTGTGTCAGCTCAGACACTTCTAGTCTTTTCCAAATACAAGATGAAGCCTAAGACGACAGACAAATCTGACTGTCAGCTGCCTCAGATCAATACTTCTGGAACAGTAGTAATTCTCTCTCTGACCTAAGAACTGCAGGCACCATTTGTTTGTCTTCCTATGTAGCTATCTGATTTCTGGAGGATACAGAGGTTTAAAGTATATGTCATTCTAATAGTGGAATCATTTATGACAGTATTATCCTCCAACTATTCTCCCCTACAGAACATATACACAAAGGACAAAAGCTGTCTCCTTTTGAAGTAAAAGTAGAAATCTTTTTTTCCTAAGAACATTAGTAATCTTCTTGGTGTAGTGTCGAAATTTCTTATTTCAAGCATAATGTAGGCTTGCAAGTACATTCCATTTCATATACAAATATACATGTATATATATATATACATTTATTTATTTATTGGAAAATATCTAGTCTAATGGCTGGCTACAGGTAGATAGCCCCATTCGGATTAAGAACAGTTGTGTGTAAAAATGGTTCTTTTTTTCTAGTACCTTTCACTCATTTCACCACTTTTACGTTACAGCCAGCTACTATTCACCTCATATACCTTTATTTAATGATCTAAAAGTACAACCTTACGATTTTACTATTAGAAGATGTTAAGATTTTAAAAATGTTATACAATGACTCATTACATAGCTCTGAGTCATAGGTTCCAATCGAAACTAAAGATATTCTGTACTTTAAAATATAAAATATATGCATGTTTCCTTAAAAATACATTTCTCATCAATTAAAGGTGGCTTTTATGTTTATTCTTCATGTTGCACTCTGTAGTTTTTTTCTTCTACTTGATTTGCTATCTCATCATACAGAGGTACATATGGTGTACGTGGATGTAATTTCTGATGATATGCAGAGATACCAAGCAACTAAAAATGATTGGACATTATTCCTTCAACATAGAATCTTATAAACAGGCAGGAATAATGATCTTAGGAAGAAATGGGAAAAATGTGAAGTTGTTATTTATTCTGTATAGATGATCACCACTCAAGATGATGCCACTAAGGTGGGAAATCTTACTGCACATGCGGATGCACATGCGGATGACTATGAATAAAACAAAAATCAAGATTCAGAATGTCAGAATAATCCAAGTGAATGTCAGACTCGCACACATTAAGGTTTATGTGTCATAAATAGAAATGTCAACATGTGACCTAAAAAGCATAGTTAATATGGGCACAATTACCTGGGAGTTTTGTCTTGTGCAAGTCCAGATGAAACAAACAGAAGTTATGTGAAAAGACAGAGAAGTGAAACACAATTGCCATTCACTTCAAGAAAAGTTTTCTAGATACGTTATAACTTAATGAATCATACTAAAAGGTGATTTCAGTTCAGAGTACGTCCTTTGCAAAATAAAACATCCCACATTCAAGTTTTTTTTTTTTAAATTCGAACTGATATTAATGATAGGGTAAAACAATTCTTTACACCAAGATGAGTTAGGCTTACACACACACACACATACACAGAGGTGGGGAGAGAGATATGAATATCATACAGTATATGTACATTGTAAAGATTAAAACACAAAGCATGCATTTAACTTTCCTACTGAAATCAGTTGGGTTTAATAGTTCTTAATTTGGAATTCATTTTAATAACAATTGTGAGTGTAAAAACAATTTAACAGCAAAGTAATAGAATTCACTCAGAATATCATGCACTTGATGGAATTAATATTTTGTGGCATTCAACTGCAGAAAAATTTGACAGGCATATATGATTCTTGTAAGTGGTTAGAAAATTATATTACAATTATAAAATTCTTTGGCAAGAGTCAGTATTATAGCATGACAGTATTGTACAAAATTTGGAATCCTTCACTGGATATGAAAATGGACTGTTAATCTATATAAAATAATATAATAAAAATAAGTTCAGATAATATTGTGACAGCTTTTCACTTTATCATTAATGTGTGAAAAAGAATAAAAAATTGTAAACAAATATTGATAAAGGTGGAAGATGATATTTCTTCTCTCTGCCACCTTGCCAGGATAAATTATAATTACTTACAAACTAATACTATTAGCTATCACTTATAAAGTCCTACTTGTTTTTAGATATACTTTCTTTTAATGGAATGTTATAACAACCTCATCCTTGGAGAACTTAAAAAGACCAACAGAGCAAGTTTTATTCAGAAATAAATAATACTTTGTATACTGAGCCTTTTTTTTCCAACTCACCATGCATAGTAACATGACACTGAAATGTAGTCACACTTGTGGTTAGAATGTTATTTTAACACTATGACTCTTAGAGAGAGAGAATATTTGGACACATTTATTTTCTCCATGAAGCACTGCATCATAAATATTTTAAGGTGTAACTACTGAACTACTGCTGACTTGTTTGCTATAATGCTTCCCCCCCTCTTCCCTATTGAAGTAATTAGAAAAGAATGGTCAGGGTATTAAAAAAAGTTATGCTTAGCCTGATATTTAGAATTCATATGACAGGAAGACCTTAAAAGAAATATAATTCTGATATACCAAAACAACCCTGTCATTCTGAGCTACATTTGCTGTCTCCAAGCAGACAAAACTAAAATGTCATATATGAATATATAAAAAGTGGAAGGGCAAAGGAAATAGTTCCATCAGCAATACGCTGTAAAGTGCATCTTGGAGTGACAATAGCTGTAGATTGAACTTTACAGACAATGGTACAATGCTAAAGAGTCTCTTTCTCACATTATATTTCTGAATGTAGTTTAAGTGGAATTAAGTGACAGCTGTAGCATTAGTTTAAGACCTTTGCAAGTAATGTGAGCTGTGTTTGTCCTTTATTGCTTTACGCTTATGACAAACCTACTGCGTGTATGCATTTATGTGTGCGTGTATGTGCGTGTGTGCGCCTGTGTGTGTGGTATGTGTGTGCATGCGTGTATGTGTATCTATCTCACATGTAGAATATAAATGCCATTTTGCCCTTTGTTGCAACTGTTCCAACCAGCATGCCTTTGATAAATCAATCTGAATCAGCCCAAACCTCCTACCCATCGTATTGCCCAAAACTGAAATAAAATTGCATTTGGATTTAGAGGGGGAACCCAGTTAACAACAACAACAACAATAAAGACATTACGCAGAAATTACTCACTATTTTAAAAAAATAGTTGTCACACAAACCAACATTAAAACTCCATTTAAGCCCAGCCAATGTCAACAGCCAAAGATGAGACTTAATGAGCACAACAGAAAGCAGCAGCACCAGGTCTTCTAGAGCAGCCACAAGAGCGGAGGCTCCTGAAACTCGGGCAACTAATAACCTCTCTCCAAGTGCTGAATCTAAGGAGACAAACCCCTCACAAGCAGAAAAGCAGCCGAAGTTGTCGACGGTGCTGGTACGCAATTACAGAAGGGAAAGCAGCGGGGGCGGGGCGGGGGCACGGACGGAAAGGCACAGAGACACACATAGAGGGGTGTGCGGTTTTAGGCGCCGTTTGAAGAGCTCCGAGAACCCTTGAGCATGCAGACAAGTACGCGAGAGAAGGGAGAGGGAGAGCATTTACCAGTGGAGGCAGCGGTAGCAGCAGGGCGAACAGGCGGAGCTCCTCACATCATCTCCGTGAGTCAACTTAGCCAGCAAGAGCCCCGAACAGATTCCTTCACTGTCCGAGGGGAGAATGGGAGTGGGTGGGGGTGGGGTCGGGCCCCCTTCCGAGGAAAAAAAAAAGGTGTGATATCCCGAGCGAGCAAAGCTTCTACTGTCGCCCAGCCTTTATAGCTCCGTCACCGGCAGGGAGAGCCGTGGGGGGGAAGCAAGGTCGCTAGTCCGGCTTGCCTACCAAAGTGAGTCCAGCCACCCGAGCAGCGCAGCAGCGGCTGCTCTCTGAATCCAGCCTGGCGGGCAGGCAGCACAGCCACCAGGTTGCACGAGCTCCTGAATTAAGGGGCGCGAGCCAATCCCCGGGCTCAGCGGCGCGCGCGCAGGGCAGCGGTAGACAGACGCGACCGGCCGGCCGGCTGCTGGAGAGCAGCTGGATCTGCGAAAGCGACGGCGAGCAGAGCGGTCGGTGGTGGCGGTGGTGGTGACGGTGCTGGATGCGTGGCTGGAGAGACTCTGCTGGGTGTGAGACGCGAAGGAGGCATTTGGTTTCCCTCGCGGCTGCACAGGCACTTAAAGGGGAAGCTCAGATTTTCCCCAGGCGCTGGCATGCTGCGGAGGGAGGGGGGGGGGAGAGAGATGCTGCCATGGGGTGGGAAGCGTAGGCGCAGCTAGGAGGGGTTTCCTTATAAAGGTAGGACTGGAGAAGGCGGCATTGGCTCTCCTAGCCCTAGGAAAGCATGGGGGCCAGAGGGGAAAGGGTGGGGTTTGCTTTCAACATCTCAGCGAGGGAGCAAAGGTAAGATGGGTGGGTGCCGATTTCTGCATCGAGGGAGCCAGTGATTTATTTGCACGATTGCCTCGTAGGAAAAGGGATGAGAGGAGCAGAAAGACCTAAAATAGGAAGGTCTTTGCTATCAGGCGAAGGTGGGATGAGGAGCCCCAAAGAACAGGAGAATCTCATGTAGCTTGTTTATTTTTTTTCCAAGTAAAAGGCTCGAAGGTTCCGGAATGTTTACTGTCACATGAAACCTGAATTATACACACCTCTCACGTTTGTATAAGTAATATAGATCCAGCAAGGCATATTATCTGCATGATAGCATACTCCCGGGCAGGAATATAAAGATTGGTCTGATTTCTGCATAAAGAGTTGAGCGCATTGTCTGTCTAAATACACCTTACAGTCACTTTTTCCTGGAGCAGAACTCCAGAATTAAATCTTCCTTGTTAGCAAGAATCTAAACTGGGGATCCAATTTCTATATATGGATTTTTCCTCTCTCACACCTCATCTCCCAAGCCTGGCCCAATAGCTGTATATAAAACATAGCATATCCACTGCCTCAACCAATCATTCACAAGAATTTTTTGCATCTATCACAGCACAACTTCTAAAAGTTCCACACTGGTTTTATTTCATGGCTTTGAAAGTTAAAGGATTGTGATCAAACTGCAGTAGATGTTTCTATACTCTATCAAAGACTTGCATGATAGCCCCAGAAATATTTGTTCCCCCCCCCCTTAAGGTTTTGGAGATTTATTGGGAATTGGGAAAATGGTTTTCTAAGTGAGAACTTAAGCAAAGATGCTGTTTCTCATGTAGCTGATGAAAAACAAAATACAGGCTTTTTTCAAGCCACAAATGAACAATTTATCCACATTAGAATTATTTTAGGGTGAAACAGTATTTTGACCATCACAAGTCTGCAATATACTGTCATGACATTTGTCATGACATCAGTCATGGATATTCATAGGATTTTTTTTTCTTTTGATTTGTTTTGCTTTGGAATTGTTTCTATGTTTTGTTTTAGATTTGGGAGAATAAAGGTTTAATGTAAGTTGTTCTTGAAATTTCCACAAAACCATTTTGTTGACTTTTTATGATTTATTATCAGATTTGGCATCATGATCTTAACAAGTTCCAGACATCACATGAAAGGGGCTTGTGGCCCATAGGTTACTGATTCTTGTTTTAAATGTTACAAAGTTTATTGTTCTAGCACTCCTTTTTGCCAATTTTCAATTACATGCTACTGAAGGGAATTCTTGAATTAATTCTTCTCCCAGACTTTCCATTATAGATCCAAAACACTTAATACAACAGAGTGATTGTAACATTTTTTCCCCTAGTTGATGTTCAGCATTTTTTAAATACACTCAGTTAGGAGAAGCTTGCAAACCAACAAATGAGAGATAGGCAAGATTTTTGACCTATCCAACTCATATCAGTTCCAGAAATATATATGGAAATAGATTGTAGAAAATGAAGCTCCAAAGTATAGGAAAGTCTCATGTATCTTTATATTTTCAAATAAATCCAATTCAAATCAGACAAAATGAAAGGGAAAACAGAATTGTGTCATTTTCAAGAATCAATTGACATAAAATATATGATTATTCATAATTCCATTTTCCTATAATATATCAATAGATCAGGTAGTATTACATCTTTATCTAAAGTTTTAATATCAGATAATCATTTCATCAAAATTTTGATTTTTTTTCATGGGTAAAGAGACTACTAAATTGTTAACTATTTATTACACAAACTCAAAATGTCTGTAGTTTATAGTTTTCTCTAGAAATAACCTGAAAATGTTGCTCAAGAAATAGTTTTTTCCAGAAAAGAAATCACCACTTTTCTAAAGAACACAACCAGAAATAGAAATATTTTCCCCCAAGAAGTAAGTTAATTGTTCATTAATTGCTGAGATTTATGCACTTTTTCTTATAAAATTTCCAACAATTAAATTCTCACACTAGCTAGCAATTTTTTGAGTTGCATGTTTTGTATAGTAACTTTGTTAACTTTTCTATATTTAGATTAAATCAGGTTGAACTTACGTAGGAGTTTCCTTTTATTTTTCATTTAACAAGATCCCTTTATTCTTTACCTTCCTGAGTTTAGCCTCAAAACTAGTGATAATTTGTAGTGCTTATGTATATTGCCCTTGACTCCACGTGGTATTTACTTTCTGCCGATGTTTGAATATTTAGTACACTCATGACTTCTCAAGATTGATTTAAGAGTTATAATTCTATAACACTTCCACCTGTTTTTCCTTTACTTTCTTTAGTTGAAGCTCTGCTGATTCACCCAGAGATTATAATCTGTTTGATGGAAAATGAGCCAAAAGCACCTTGCAAAGATTCAGTTTCAACCTGTTTTGCTAAATCCGGATTGTAACAACTTCTGGTACTGCAACAAAACTTTTATTACATTGTCACGTAGGACTTGAGAAGCTTCCTCTCCTCACCTCCCCCATAAAAACTTTGATGAGAGAATATAGATAGTGGCACATCTCAAATTACTGGATGATCTCCATAAAGAGCTTTCTGTAGTTAACAAAGCAGCAAAAGAGAAGGGGACCCCCCCCCAAGAAAAGGATCTCTG
>JANHJO010009031.1:145775-159960 GCA_032468235.1 Pseudoxyrhopus heterurus | reverse complement strand
AGGCATGATCTCTAATATTACCCTCAGAGATGAGGACTGTATTTTGATGTGTGGGACATTCAACTAAACAATTCATATACCTCAATATTATTAAATATAAAATTATTCAACACTGCCCTACAGGTAACTGAATATAGTCCACAATGATAGTGATATTTTGAGTTTTCACCCAGGTGTCTCAGGCTTGAAGGAGATAGAAGGGGGGGTCTTTTGTCAATTTATGAAGGAGCAGCCGTATTTGCAGAATACAGAAATCAAGAATTCTAAAATGAAACTATTTTCAATTTACTGTCCCAAGAGATGGCCTAAAGGGGTGTTGTCAAGAGGACAGTTGATCAAAAGAATAACACCCAGCATGGTTTAGGATAAGAGTTAAAATATTGCAGCTTTGCCAGTGATGACAATGCAGAAGTTTTTCTCTTCCCTACTTATCCTCTAATAATAAATATTGTACTATGTGACAAAACATTGTGAACCCTGAGATTGGAAAAGGAAGCAAGAAAATAACTTTTGATCCTGAATATTATTAGATTTATTGTCTGTGTGACATTAGAGGTTTGCCATTTTTTTTATTTTAGTAAAAATATTACTGAAAATATTTTTACTAAATAGACAAACATGAAATGAAGAACATTTGGGACAAATGACATTTTCAGTGATAGGCGTCATTACTTAGAAATTTTATCAGACTGATTGCAAAAGATAAGACCACACACATATGTATTGATAAGCCTTTTAAAGCTTCTGCGAGCACACATTTCAAAAGGTAATGCATTTGTGGAATTTAGGGAATGTTCATTTCCTGATTTTGGTTAATGACTTTTTAAAATACCGCACAGATTAATTTTCATGCATATGTTTCATATTCTCAATGTAAAAGTGTGCATGAAATCTCTTGCTGAATAGAATTAGTACATTTTTTTTTTCATGCATTTTGAAGGTTCAGATTTTAACTTCAGATACTTTGAAAGAAAAATGACTCATGGAACTCATTAAATAATAGGCTGTATTTGCTGGGGCCAAGGGGGCTAGGAGATCAGTCACAAAAAGCAGCAGTGAGGTACAAATTTTGTCCTCTTTCTTTGCGCATTGAATATACATGGCTGAAAGGGGTAGAGCTTTCAATATTGCCATTGGCATTTTGAGAAAAGTGGCAAGATCCTGAAGATACAGCCGTCCCCTAGTGAAGATTGAGATCCATTCCTAAGTCTGTCTTTAGGTCAAATTTCTATGCAAGTCGGAACTTGTACTTGCAAACAGACTGTCTATTACTAAAAATGGCAAATGGCACTGTCCTTCCTTGAGCTAATGGACTACTGAAAACAGGATGCATTTTAAAAATGCACAGCTTTAGCAGTTAATAAAACCATTGCATGGCTTGAATGGTTTGTCAGCTAGAAGGAGAATGCTGTCCACCATTTTTAGTAATAGGCAACCTCTTTGTAAATATGCGTGGTCCATAAATTGGACATCATTAATCTGGGGACTGCCTGTACTACTGGCTATTGCTTGTAACCAGGGGTGGGTTTCAACCGATGTAACAACCGGTTTGGTCGGTTTTTGTAAAAAAAAGTTAAACAATTTTTTTTTTGCCCGCCCGCATGTGTTCTAAAGAAACAAACTTGCTGGAGCAGCCTCTAGGGGGAAAAACAGCTGAGGCGCGCTTCCCCGCTCATCAGCTTAGCTGCAAACAGAGCAAATAAAGGTAGCTAGAGGCTCCAGGCAGGCGGGCGGGCCCCCCCAAAAATAATTTCCCCCCCCAAAAACCAACTGAACTAGTTCGCTGGCTCCGCCTGACTTAACAACTGGTTTGGGCGAACCGGTCCGAACCGGTAGCAACCCACCCCTGCTTGTAACACTTCTGACCAATAAGTTAACAGTCTTTTAAGGTAGACCAGGCAGGACATGAATGTTAGAATTCTACTTTACTGATATTCAGTCAGTCCTCTTTTAACCATCACAGCAACTGTTCAAGCTTACACTGGCATTGAATGAGTAAGTACTTGTGACTGGTCCTGTACATATGTCAACTGCAGTGTCTCTGTGGTCACATGGTGCCCACCTCGCAATTACAACATTGCAGCATCTCTCAGTTATTGCCATTTGTGATCTTCTTTACTGGCTTCCTACAGGCAAAATCAATGGGGAAACTGGCAGGAATTCACAAATAGCAACCACATGATAATCTCTCTTAACGACCCATGGTGACTTGTCTAATGATGGCAACCAGAAATGTCAGAATGTTCATTGCTTAAGAGGCACAGTCATGTGACTTCAGCTTTTATGACTTCCAGTCCCAATTACCATTATGTGAGGACTACCTGTAGACTAAAGTAATAGAATTTTGAAAGTGTAACATTTTCCCTTCCTTCTTAACCTGAATTTTTCTCCCACGTTTAAAACATGTTTTTGTACTGTGGCTACATTGTTTATCCAAGGTCATATCTGTGGCTGTCCCAATAAGCAAGGTGTTTCAGAGCTGCTTAAAGTAGCCATGCCTTTCCTGGGATTTCATGACTGTCCTTTGCAAAAAATCTTGAGGAAAAAAATATTTGGCTTAAGGGGCTGCAGAGAGATGGCATATTTGCACCTATTTGCTAAAATACACCTTTTCTTTTTTTCTTTTTCTATTTCTTTTTTTGCCTTTAAACTAAACTATAGCATAGTCATAGTATTTGCATAAAAATAGAAAGCAAAAGAATATCAGGTTTCCAGGCAGAATACTATCAGTGACCTAATTATTAGTTTTATGTATATTCTAGTACAAGAACGCCTTTCCCTTCAATGTATCAAAGGTAATAGGTTCAACCTTTATGAGCACAGAAAGAATCTCTTCGTCAAGTCTTAAGCCACTACTGGATAAAAAACTAGTGTTTTTCCACCATGTTCATCTATTTGTTACGACAAAGTCTGTATTGAATCATAAGATACAGCACTCAATGAGAGTTATAGGATACTAAATAAGCAATCATAATAAATCATACTAGGATACTAAATAAAAGAATTAATATAAATTATAAGATACAAGCAACAAAGTTATAGTCATAAGAAGATAAGATTAGAGTTAGGGTTAGGGTTGTTGGGTTGTATCTGAGATGGAAATGGTGGTGATAGTTGACAGTGGTTTCCTCTCAAACCTACAGTAAAACACATTCAGGTCATCTGTAGTTGTTGATTCCCTTCAGCATGGAAAGGAGGTTTGCTGTAACCAGTGATATTTTTAAGAATTTCTCACACATTTGCTAGTTCATTTGTTGAGAGCCGATTCCTCAGCTTTTCAGAGTAGCTTCTTTTGCTGCTCTGATCTTCCCTGTTACTACATTTCTGGACTGATTGTACAGCATTCTATCTCCTTTCCTGTAGGCTTCCTCTTTGGCACGATGTAGCTGCTTGAGTTTAGCTTGTTGTTATTGTCTATTCACAGGTTTCTGATTGGCACACATAGGTCTTCACAAAAACTAATATATGATGTTACAATATCTGTGAGTTCATCCAAGTATGCAGAGGTATCTTTGAAAACGTTCCAATCTGTGCAATCAAGGCAAGCCTGTAGCTTTAACTTTGCCTCCTCAATCCAAGATTTCACTGATTTCATTGTTGGTTTTATGGTTTTAAGTCCATTAGGTACAAGGTAAATCATACAATGAACAGTGTCCCACTGCTCCTCATGGTAAAGGCCGATAAGCATCTTTTAACGCTGCAGTGGCTCAAGTGGTAAGAGCAAAGTACTGCAGATCAGCAGTCTGGCTGATCGAATCCCATCAGCTCCAGGGTCGACTCAGCCTTCCATCCTTCTGAGGTCGGTAAAATGAAAACCCAGATTGTTGGAGGTAATATGCTGATTCTGTAAACCACTTAGAGAGAGCTGAAAAAAGCACTGATAAGCGGTATACAAATCTAAAGCTATTATTATTATTATTAATATTGTGCAGCAGTGGTCTAAGTATTCTTGCCTCTAGTAAGACAGTTGACATACTGAAAGTATCTTGGTATAATGTCTCTAAGTCCACATCACAGAATTTCATTAGTGCGGAGTAAAAGAATACAGTAACAGTATAAAAGGTATTGTGTCAATATATATTTAAGCATTACTGCATAACAAACAATGACTATTTGTTTTTACTACTGTTATTTGCAAAATGTGAGTTTGCTTGATGATTTCTTTTACTCTGACTTTGAAAATCAGGAACCTAGAATAGCAATCCAACCCTTAATAAAAGACCAAGAAGAAACAGAATCATTGCAGAAAATTATTGACTATCCATTGATAAGCGTAGCACAGGGATGTCAAACTTGATTTCTTTGAGGGCCGGATCAGCATTGTAGTTCTCTGCAGGCCGGCCAGGAAGACGGGACGAATGCCTCCTGCAGCACCGTGCCGGCCAAAACAGGGCATGGGGGGGGGGGCATGCGCAGCCCCCCATGCCATTTTCAGCCTGGATGCAAAACGGGCCATGTGAGGGCCACAATACCTTTTATAGTATTACTGTATTCTTTTATTCTGCTTTTATATCAACAACTGATGGTGCAAAAATGTAACTCCACTAATGAAATTCTGTGATGTGGACTTGGAGACATTAATTATCAATTGCAAACCATTTTATTCTCCACAAGAGTTTTTCTCATTCAGACTATTTGCATATTGTATATTCCTCCACAAGCTTGCATAAACAATGCATTACAAACTCTGGCTCACCAGATTACGTAGCCTGAAGAGAGATACCCAGACTCACTCTACATTGTGTTAGATTTCAACAGTGCTTATTTAAGCCAAGAACTACCAAGATACTTTCAGTATATCAACTGTCTTACTAGAGGCAAGAATACTTCAGACCACTGCTGCACAACATTAAAAAGATGCTTATCGGCCTTTACCATGAGCAGCTGTAGGACACTGTTCATTGCATGATTTACCTTGGACCTGTTCATAGACAAAAGCACGCGGTCCCCCGTGCCCCGTTTTGGCCGTCAAAGTGCTGCAGGAAGCCACCCAGAGTAAAAACGGGCTGTGCGTGCCCCCCTGCACCCCATTTTGGCTGCCAGAGGCACCGTGGGCCAGTCCTTTGCTATTTCTAGGTAGCCCCGTGGGCCAGATCCAGCCCACCGGCCTTGAGTTTGACACCCCTGGCGTAGCAAATAAGTAGCTGGGATATTATTTGACTGTGCAGTTCAAAAATGATTCTCTATTGAAGTGCTTCAGACCTCGCGTGAGCAGAGGATTTCTTTGCTATTGATTAAAATAGCTTTTTTCAGGTTTTCATCAGATTAATTCTTAAAGCAGACACAACTTTTTTTCGTTTTTTTTTTTTTTACAAAAGTCTAAAAAGAAGAGGCTACTTTAATGAAAAAGAAAGAAGTCATCTGCTGACACAAGGTCTAAGTTCTTCTAAATTTTTTTAAAGCATTTATAGTCCAAACAACTTAAATTTGAGATTTGGGAAAAAAAGGTTTAATTTTGATATGGTAAATTTTTTAAAGAAGTGAATTGAACAGAAATGCAACTCTTTCCTAGGATGAGTTTTATTACTATCATATGTCTATTTGATGTTACTTCCAAGCTGACAAAGTTCATATAAATTAATATTCTCAACTTTGAACAAAAGCATTATTATAACCACATAAATTGTGGATACGTAATCTAAAGTACCTTTGCCAAACGTCATTCTATTTAAACATAAATTTGTTAACATTATTCCCTATAAACATGGATTTGTAAACCAGTTTGGGCTAGGAAGTTAATCAGGATTTGGTCTTGGTAATAATGAAAAATCACTTTTAAATTTTTGCCAAAGAAACAGCAGCACAGAAATATGTCTACAAAGTCATTAGGAATGAAGATTAACTGGAACGCAGTAGTACTAAAAGCAGTGTAGTACTTATGTTCTGTAACACAATTTGCATGGATTCATATGAACTTTTTAGAAGTTTATTTTCAGAAATGATTTTGTTAAGTATAGTTAGAGAAGATTAAATTCTAGATGCCATCAAATTTAGATTAACTCTACAGTATCAAAATGGTACTTTGAACTGGAGTTGAAACTACCATGGTGTCCAAAATGACATATTAAATTGCTGAGTGTGCTAGCTTTCATATAGAGAGCTATGAATAAAACTCTTTTTATGCAATGTTTTATTTCCTTTTGAAGTATATTTTGTGAACAGACTTCAGAGGAATTCCCAAAATATCACATAGATTTAACTAGAACTTTATAATTACTAGCTTTAAATAGTGTTAATAAAATATTATCTTCATCTAACGGTTCAAGAATAAACTAAAGCATGTTGAAATAATCTCTTATTCCATCTGAACATCTGAATTCACTTTGCAGGATATGGCATGCAGCTGCATTTAGATTCAAAGCAAGAGCAACTGCAGCACATTGACCCATTGAATATTACAGTAGGTTTTGAGTTTCATGTTAGTCGGATTTATTGGAGAAAATTGATTTGAGTGCTTCTGCTTTTGCCAGAGTTTTTTTTTAATGTTCGGAAGAAAGGAAATAAGACATGCATAGGATGTGACTTTGATGTGCAACAAGTTAATTAGCTAAACCGTCTAACAAATCTTGGCTGGGGGAAGTAATTATTTTTAACGGTACAGGGTGGTCTGATGAGATGATTTCCGCCATCTCAATAATAAAACACTTCATATTCTTCGCCGTTTGGGAATGAAACTTCCCACGCTCAGGCCACGTTATCTTGGCAAGTAATGAAATCTTTATTTTATTTATTTATTTTTATTTTATTTATTTGTCAAAAGCACATATAGTTATATAAAAGTGGAAAAACATAGAACATGAACAAGAATTATATATAAGTAATTAATCTTGGACCCAAACGGAAGCAAAGTTTTCCCTGCTTTGTTGTAGTACATGAACTCCCTTTGCTTTTTGGGCAATAATGAAGTCGCAGGTCACGAAAATACAAAATCGTGCGGAAAAACGTTCAGGGAAAAAGCCGAAGCGAATCTCCTTCCCAACCGAAAGCGCGCCTCCTGGCGTGGCCGGTTTGTCGGCCTGGTCCACGAATCAGAGGCGACGCGTCTTTAGCCGCGACTCGCGCAGGAAGCGCCGCCATGGCTCTTCCCGCCCGCTGAGACGCCGCCGCCGCTGCTGCCGAAAGGGCTGCTCAGGTACTGTTGAGGGAGCCTCGGCCCGCCCAGGCGGCCGCGTGCGCGGAGGCGGGGATACAACTGAGGCCCCCCCCGCCCGCCAAGACCCGGGGAAAGTCCCGAAGGGGCCCGCGCTTCCTTTCGGAACAGGACCGAGCCAATCCCGTTCTGCCCGGACCCTTTTAGGTTGAGAAACGCCGAGATAGCGGCGTCTCTGGTTTATAAACGAAAAAAGGTGGAATTAGATGCATGACAGCGAGTGTGCGGCTCTCCTGGGCCGGGAAAAGGTCACGTGCAGGCCGCGGGTCTGTGCCAATTTGCTAACCCAGCTTGCTGGCTTGAACAGCGGGTGGAAAGTGGTCTGTCCCGCCGCCCGCCGTCCTCGTCGGCTTCGCCGCGCCGCTGACTCCGCCGGCCACGTGGGGCTTACGGGTGGCGGTGTCTTCTTGCTTAACAGCCTCCCAACTGTGGTAGCGGTGGCTTCTGTTTTTCAACTACTATTTTTTTTTCTGTTCTCGGCCCTCAAAATGGAGCTGAGAAACGCCAGCATTTCCAAAAAAGCAAACCTAAAAGACTGAAAGGGAGGGCTTTTCTTCTCGAGACAGAAATAAATCTTTTAAGATTTGCCTTCTTGCTGGAGCAGGTGAAGCTAATCCTCTCCTGAAGTCATGTGGATGACCGAGAAGGTCAAAGATCTCCGAGATAAGCCAGCTGTTTTTTTGTTTTGTTTTTAAACAAAGCATTGAGATAATTCTAGCCCCATTCACAAGGGGCTTGTGCAGTTTCCGACTCAGCCCCCCCTCCATCCCTCATATTTGGAGAAGTGTGCAGCTGCTTTGTTTCTGTCTTATATTGAGTGAAGGACTATAGAAGAAAGTTTTCTTTTAATACTGTTTCAGCCACAGTAGTACTCTACGCTAAAGTAGTTCATGATTAGAGGTTGCATGGGAAATTTGTTTTCCTGTTACTTAATTCTATGGCAAGTGGTTAGAATGGGTAGAAATCAGCAAAATGAATTTTGGTAGAGAATGGAAAGTCCTATACTGGATAGAAAACATCCCAGGCTTAAGAGAAAGTACTGTGGGGAAAGATCCATACTCAGCTATATGCGGGGAAAAAAATTGGTTGCCTTGGATTCCAAGATGAATATAAATTAGCATCATGAAGTTCTAAAATGGGGAATGCACTTCTATACAGATAGTTCTTGAGTTACGACTGTAGTATTTTACAACATCTTTTGTGGCAGTTCGGTCGCTTAGCACTTTGGTCACTAATCTGAGGACTATTACCTGGATTGACAAAATGTTTTTGTCAAAAAATGGTTTTTTCCCCCTCTGGTAATCTGACCATATCTAAAATATTGCATCCTATTCTGGGCATCACATTTTAGGAAGACGAGGGATAGTGGAGCATAACCATGAAAAAGCAGGCAAGATGATAAGAGGCCTGAAAAGAAAAAACATGAAGGAATGCTTAAAAGTGTTTGGTATGTTTAGTCTGGAGAGAAGATGACTGGGGAAACATGATAGAGGTCTTCAAGTGTTGGGTGAGCCTTTAAAAGGTGTTCCAGAAGATGGGATAAGAAACAATAGGTGTAAATTACAAGGAAGTTGATTTTAGTTGAATGTTAGGTTTAATCTTACTAATGGTAAGAATTCAGCAGTGACACAGATTGTATCAAGAAATGCTGGACTATTCTTTCTGGAGGTATTAGAGATACTGTAGTAGTAGATTTCCAAACTGAATATGGACTTGGATTAGATGATTTTCAAAGTTCTTTCCAACCTTGCAATTTGTGATACCCTGATATTTATTTATTTATTTATTTTATTTATTTGTTGGAACTTCTATGCCACCCATTCCCGAAGGACTCCATATTACATGAAAAGCAGTTGAATATCCAGCAGCACCTTTAAAGTGGCTGGAGATTTTCAAGTTTTACCCTTAATTTGGAATAACTCTTGTGAGAATGGTTTGTCTTACCCAATTTGAACATGGAAAGTGCAGAATGACTTGGAAAAGAGCATTTTTGAGGTGCTATTAATGGTGTTTGTGTTTGTAGCTTTATACCCATGTAGAAATATAGATTACTTTGAATGACCAGTTAAGCCTCCAAAGTCCAAGGCGTTCATTTTAAAATGATTATCCATCCTCTGCGTTAAAAGAAAAATATCCCAAAGGAAGAGTTCAAACTTGTTAGGGATGCACTGAGGATAAGTTAATGGTGCCACGTCACACATAAACCCTCTTCAGGCATTTAAAACTGAACAAAAATATTGTGAATGCTGACATCTATCAGCCTGGGAAGGGGGATATAGGAATTAGAACCTTTCTTCCTCCCTCTCTCCCTCCTTCCCTCCCCCTTCTAAAAACCAATGGAGGCAGGGAAAAAAGTAAGTGTGTGAAATTGATTGCTATGACGCTTGAAGATGACAGTTTTTAAGAGAAAAACTCAGGATCACCCTTTCTGATTTTATGTGGGGGAGGGGATTATATAGATATATACAGTCAAACCTTGGTTTGTGACCGCAATCCATTCCCAGACTGGGCCTGAACCGAAATGGTCACGTTCTGAAGCGACCCTCACTGCGCATTTTTTGTTTGCCAACTGAGTTTTGAGTTGGGAACTGATTCAAAACTCAGCTGGCTTTTTTATTCATGTTATGAATTGGTCGTGAATGGAGGCGTTCGTGAACCGAGGTTCCACTGTAGATGGATAGATACAGATAGATAGATATAGATTAGAGATAGAGATATATAGATATATACCAATACACACAGAATATACTTAGACTAGGATATAATAATTTGAAATTGTATTTTCTGAAACGGATAGAAGTAAATTTGTAATGTAGTTGTAGTACTCCTAAATGTTTTCTAAGAAAACCCCAAATTATATTTAAAGATAACAATTTTTTTAAAGAGTTCTTATACACACACTGAAAAATCTATATTCTCATATGAGAAATATAGAAATATAGAAATCTATCTATCTATCTATCTATCTATCTATCTATCTATCTATCAATATTCTTACGAAATTTTGGTGATTGATTGATTGAGCCTGAGCTATCTAATGTACTCTGATATATCTTGTTACCATAAGGTTTTACTTTTGGATTCAGACATTTGCAAGTACTGTAAAGTTTTACAGACTGATTAGTAGGATTTTGTTTTATTTTTATTCAGTATTAAGTGTATATTATTTGTTTTTATGAATTCTGTCAAAAAGTGAAACTAGAAAAACATATGAGGCTGAAAAAAGATTATTGTTTTAAGGGATACACTCAGTAGCAATACCTTTTCAGGATCAAAAAGAAGAGTGAAGAAAAATCTTATAAGGGACCAGGAAAAGCTGTGCTTGTTCAAAATGTATAGCAATTCCTCTGAATCATTTTTGAAGATTGCAGAGTCCTAATGTCTGTGTATTTGCCACCTGACAATGTTTAAAGGGTCATCTCTTAAGCTCCACAAATGAATTCAGCTCTGATATCTCACATTGGAAGGAGTCAGAATATTGTTACTGATTAATATTCACTTCAGATATTTGGACTACAAACAATTCAGAAATGCAGAAAAAATGCATTTTATAATATATTTTTGAAGTTAATAATGCATGTATTAACTTTTAACATTTAATTTAACATGTTATCTAATATTGATGTCAAAAATGGATCAAAACTTAAGGCCAGTTGAATTATATCAGAGTCACAGTAATTACTGTACAATGGTATAGCTAATATAATTCAACTTACTTATTAATATTACATATTAAATATTGTCTTCCTTTAGGTTAGCACTAGAAAAAAATGTTAGATGTTTATGTAGGATGTTGGTCAAAATAAAGCTTGAATTGAAGTCACATTAATAATATTTATTAGTATGAATTATTTTTGCCTACCTGTTTGATAAAATGTGTCCTGAAAATTTTACACATGCTGAAGAAAGTATTGCAAATTTTTGGTTGGAGCACAGTTAGATTTGATATGTTCAAATATTTATTTATTTATTTATTTTATTTGTCAAACATATATAAGATAACTGGTAAAGTATAAACATAAACATGAGCAAAGAAAGTATATACAGGTAAATGGGGACAGGGATGGTAGGCACGCTAGTGCGCTTATGCATGCCTCTTTTATGGACCTCTTAGGAATGGTGTGAGGTCCACAGTGGACAGTTTAAGGTTAAAGCTGTGAGGGTTTGAGGCTGTAACTTCTGAAGGTTTGTGGGGTTCATTTGCTATATTTCATGTGTTGTCCTTGTCTGCTATTTACTTAGATGAGCAGTACTGGACCTAGTCCAATGTCAGCTGTTCCATCTAGCAGTGGAAGAGGGACTGGGAGATCAACAAACTTTATTCTAGAATTGCAAAGTATGATGTGAGTATAATTCTGTTTCTACATCTCACAATATTTATGGCCAGGCAATAGTCAGTTAAGGAAAATTTTGATTAATATGTATTAATGATCTGATGTTGTAAAGGGTAAAATGTGTTCCAAGATTGAATAAACTAGTAAGGACATCCCTTGACTTCGAATGGTAAATAAGGCAATGCATATAAAATGCTCTGTATATTTATAATAGCGTTACAATTTTCTACTTTTGTTTATGCTTAACAAAATAACTGTATTTATAGTAAAGTTAGCATATGTAGTTAATTTAAAACTTTGTTTTCTTCCTCCTGACAATAAGAATATTAGGGATGATGATTTACAGTGAATTAATCCAGTTCTCCTTTGTAATGAAACCACAAAACTATTTTTACTTTTATTTTATTGTTTATTTATTGGGCCATGATATGTAGGTTTCATAGAGTTATAGATTACATATTTCATTCCATATTTAAGTGTGATTAGTTGTCTTCTACAATAGACCAAATTACAAATCTCGATTTAGAAGGAGGAATCCTATTAATCAGAGAAAGACATTTTAGCACTTGCCATTTTCTCTTATGTACATCTAGGATGAATACATGTAAGGGAAGTGAGATTGTTATTTATGGATCATTGTTTCTTATTTATTGACCAATTTATTTTCACTTTAAGATAAAAGTGATATCTTTCTATTAGACCTCCAGAGGGAGTATTATTATAAATATAGTGCCTGTTTCTTTAATGGCAAGTATTTGCTATCGAAATTGCAATTTCACTATGTTTTATGTAGGTTTAATTTATTTTAACAATGAGATGACATATTTAGAAAAATCCTTGTGACTATACCTCAAATGATAGCTTCAGATTTTTTAAGCTAGGATAAAAACATTTTTATAGACAAAGAACTTCACACTTTTATTTTTAGATGTAAAATGAGTAACTGAGATTGATTGTTCTGTATATTTCCCAGCCCCTCTCAGTTGGTATATTCCTGGTAGTTACTTTAGGCTTTCTTTTATAAAAAGAAAAACAGAACTAAAAGAAATAAGATAGTGAATTGGAATCGTTTATGATAATAGTGGGCTATGGAAAATAATTTGGGTTGATGTTAAAAGTTTTTGTGCTTAGCATTTGCTATCCTGAGATATGTATTCTTGTCTTTAAAGTTTAGTTTCTTCCCTAAATACTTGGTATATTTGCAGGGGGGGAAAAAGGCAAAATTCTCAACTTTGAGATCTTACTAACTATAAGTATTACAATTTATGGCAATTTTGATAAGAGTCTTCTTAGAAATATATCCCACTTTAAGGTTCTGAAGGAACAATGCTACGTTTTATATTTATATTTTATACTTATCTGCATAAATTAGTGATATAGTGTATCACTATTGAATTAGTGATACAGTACAGGTCAAGTACAGGTGTTTCTTGACCACAATTGAGCCCAAAATTTCTGTTGCCAGGCACAGCACTTTTTAAGTGAGTTTTGCCTCAGTTGAGCAACTTTTTTGCCAGTAAATCACTGCAGTTGTTAACTGAATCATGCAGTTATTAATCAAATCTGGCTTCTCCCATTGACTTTGCTTGTCAGAAGCTGGCTAGGAATGATGATCACATGACTCCGGGACACTGCAATGGTCATTAAATACATGCCAGTTGCGAAGCACCTGAATTTTGATCATGTGACCGTGGGGAACAGATTTTTTTTTTAAAAGGAAAAAAAGAGGGGAAGACAAAAGAACATGATGCAGACCTCAGAAGAAGGTGGAAAGACAACATCAAAGACATACTACAACAGCATCAAATAATGATGGTTGAGGCTGCCAGAAGTAAGCAACCAGAACTTTGTATTTCCCTTGACACCTGAAGTGATAAAAGAGGAAGTAAAGAAGAAAATGGTCATAAGCCTCTTTTTTCAATGCTATTGCAGCTTTGAACAGCCATTGAACGAATGGTTGTAAGTCAAGGACTCCCTGTATTTGTGCTTCAACAGCTTCCTTGTGGGATTCTTCTAAAAAGGAAGCTATGTTTTTCTATAGAATAAAGTTTCCCTAAATGAACAATTGCTTTTTCAAAAAGAGTTGCCAAAAGATGCTGTGAGCCATCTCCATTCCATGATACTTTTATGCCTTTTAATCTGAAGCCCTGTACCACCCTAGTATATGGCTGCAATCATGTGAAGAAAAACAATTGAAATTTACAGAGTGCCACTGGATGTTCTTTGCTGGAATGTAGAGCAGTTAAAAACCAACCATCTGGATTTACCCTTAAAATATCTGAACTGAGTCCCCAATCTTTTATTTGGATATCATAGTAGTACGTTTTGTTTTTTGTTCTTTCGTAATACTCTGTTTCTTTCCTCTGATCCAGCAGCAAATTTATATTTTGTTCTTAACTTTAAATGATAAAAATAATATGTTTTGGTATTTGGCCTGGGAGGAAATAAAACAGAACATTTCTTGGATTTGGAAATCAAAGAGCATGAATATGGAAATTATGGATAAGCAGCTGAGAAGCATCTTTTTTATATAATTGCAGACTTCCTGATTAAGCACTTTTGAAAGTATATATCCAATTCCTGTTAATACATGAGTTCTGCAGACATAGAAAACGTAGACATCTGCATATTCTTTTAAGACCAAGGACAGTTTTGATTTTAAAAGTTATCCAAACAAATAAACCTGATTCTAAAATAATTT
>JANHJO010009031.1:106768-121466 GCA_032468235.1 Pseudoxyrhopus heterurus | reverse complement strand
TTTGATAACCCTTAACCTTTACTTCAACAAGGAGGTACAGTATAAAAATATTGCCTCAGACTTCATAGACCAGCTCTAAGAAAAACTTTGGTAGAATATTTGTAGGAAAAAAACCAAACGTTTCTATACAAACTAACTTAGCTCAGCCTCATTTCTATATTTTAGACCACCAATGTGTAAAATTAAAAGCACATGGATTTTGCATCACTAGAAAATGTTTTAATTGATTAATGCTGTATGAAGGTAAAGAAGTAAAGTAAGTTTTGATTTGTGAATGGTTCTATTCAATAAATTTTAATCCTCTATGCCTGATAAAATCTTAGCCTCTCCTATGAATTAGCTTTTTTTTCTCACTTACTTGTTTGTTTAAGTGTCTAATATTTTGGTGTTCTTTTAACCAACTAGGACATTTTTGTTTTTAAGGAATCTTATATCAGATTAGAGTATTTGAGCAACAAGGGGAGAATATCAGTAGTTACTGGTTCAATAAATAAGCCAATTCATTTTATATATCTATATGGTGATCCTAAAATGTTTAAACGTAAAATCATCAAGTAAAAATATTGTAAGTAGAAACACTCCTTTATCCAATGTTCAAAATAGTTTAGAACTGATATATTAGTCTTGAAATAGTCTAAAATATTTGTTTCTAATAAAATTTATTTATTAATTTTACAAATTCTGATTGGAATACTCTGCAATATATAATGTAAATTGTGGTTAATATAACTTGTATTTTCATATTTCAGGGATTAAAATCACATTGAGGGAACTATTAACTGACCCACTTTTATAAATTAGTGATTTAATTTTTTTGTGTTTAATCAGTAAGATATGCATTATATCACAGCATGCAGATTATTGGAAATACAACTTGCCTCTTTTTTGGCCGGAAACAGTAAATCTTAAAAAGAAGCAAGAGATGAATATTGAAGAAAAAAATTGGTAGCTTAATCTCGTAAATTATTTATATATAAACTGAAAGTTCAGGTGAAAATGATGGGCATAATTCAGTTGGAAATTCTTACTCACAAGTCATAGTGAATAGAATAGAAGCTATGCAAGAACACAGGTGTTCCATTTTTTTAAACAAGTTCCTGTGGATTATACTGCAGATATTTTTACATATGTTATTAGAAACTTGGGGTGTAATTATTCATGCTACTTATCTATAATCAATTACTGTGGTTAATTTTAATTAAAACCCGTAGGTATTTCTTGTTGATCATTACATGGAAAATAGAAAATTATATTGATTTACAAGGGCACTTTTTAAAGACTACATACATTCCCATCATATGTACACTGATTAAGTTCAATGTTCCTTTCCAAACCCTAATATCATTTTATTTGCCAATGTGCCTAATACAGAAAATATGACTGAATATAAAAGCTTTAACAAATATATTACTAAACTGAACGCAAAGGCATCAATTCAGAATCCAGTGCTAAATGAACACGATGCATTGCTGGTAATAAGAATCAGAGCACATTATTAATACACATCTGCTGTCAGTCTTTAGTATAGCTAATTTAGGTTGCATATTTTTATTTATTTAGTGAAGTACTTAAAGAGAAATAAGCTTTGATTTGTATGCCATGAACTAATTGTCATATGAAGTGATCTTTCGTCTGAAAATTCATTTTAGATTCATCCTCTTTATTTAAATAGGAAGTATTTGGAAGGTTGCTTTGCCCATATCTTTTGCCCAAAGAGAGGAATTAACAGTCAGCAATACTTGTTATATTAATTTGAATCATCAATGTTTTCCCTGTGGATATTAAAAGCAAAAACTATTTCCTATGCATATAAACTATTTTTTTTCTATTGTAAAGCTGGAATAATGTCTGGTTAATTTTAAACATTTTTTTTTTGGGGGGGGGGGGAGAATCGGGCCGAAAATACAGGCTTTATTTTTGTCTTGCATGCTAGTTGCCCATTACAGTGTAATTCCATGTGATGATGATTTTGCAGAAACTAAGTTTTCAGGCATGTGAGATTCCAGCTCATCATTAAAGCTTGGCATATCAGAAATTAAATAGGTCCCTCTGTTCCATGCGTACAAGGCTTGCTTCATGTCTAATTATGCTCAGAGATTGCAGCGGATTCACATGCTTCAACAGGAGCCAGTTGAAACGTGTGAAGTAGGAGGGGTAAACTGAACTCCAACCATCAGCTAAATACAATACACGTTCAATGTAGGTGCACACTGTGACAGCATTCCAAGCATCGGGGTTTTTTTTTCCTTAGCAGGAAAAGGAAAATCACTCACTTTCAGCCCTAACGTAAGTTTCAGCCAAGATGGACAGCATTAAGAAAATATTGTAAGTGTTTTGATTTTGTTCCCTTTCTATAAGTTGATATTGTTTAGATACTTTTGCAGTATTTCAAAGAGAAAAGGAAAAACAATCTCTCCTGCTACTGCCCCAAGGACTATGAACAGACTTTGGCCTTAGGCAGCTTTTTCTACATCTTTTGAAACTAAGTCTCAGCTGTATAGCAAATACTACAGAGATCAGTGAAGCTATTCAGACATATTATGCATTCTTAAAATAGGCAATCTTTTATTTCATATGGTATTAATATATGTACTGACAAATTCAAAAATATCAGAAATGGGAAGGATCAAAGGGGTTTCAGAGATGCTGTTTTGTGACTTAAGAATTTCCCTTACGTACAGGCAGACTTTGAAATAGGTGGAGTAAAATCTTAGTTAACTTTTTATCTCATATTTTTAAGTAGCAATTTTAACAGATGCAGAGTTTCCTAAAATGTATTATTACAATTGTAGAATCTTACTGATCGGCATCTTTGCTCTGCTTTTCTACTCTTTCGTTTTGTTGCCAGGGATTTTCTTAGCTTGTAGGCATATTTGTTTAGACTGCATAACAGACTCCTTGTAACTTTTGGTGGATGCGAAATAGCATTTTATGCAGTGAACAGAAACAAATGCATGAGATCCTCAATTATATCATACACTTTTGGCAGGTCAATTAGCTGCCACAGGATACTTGATTCTAATTAAATTTTAATTGTGGATTCAGCTTGCAATGTCTGTGACTTACTTAAAAATTGTATAAGGACTGTTTTTATCTTTTAACAATTTCATCAGATATTGGGAAATACCGAGTCCTATTTGCCTGCTGCAGTGACTTTACTGCTTAGTCATGGTAAAACTTTTAAATGGTTGGCATCTTATTCTCCATTCTTTCATGCACTATGCTTAGCATTGACAGCATCGTACCTTGAACGCTGATCTGACAACCATACAGTGGTTTCAGTATCTGCTTATGATTATACAGGGAAAATAAAATCCCCTGGCCGATCAGGTGTCCATAGTAAAATATGTCAAATTCAGTTAATATTCAAATTAAAAGAGCACTATCAATGCTTTTACTCAAACCAAGTTAATTTGGATTAAAAAGTTTAAACACACACATGCACATATAGCAAACTATTTTTTTGAAAATCAGCAATATTTCATAATCTTTGGAAACTCAAAGACTTACCCCAGAAGAAGTTTTGCTGACAAGGTGTCACTGAGCTAAAAAGACTGTTCGATGCCATTGCTCTCCCCTCCTGCCGGTGTTTCTTCTGGTGCAAAGAATCTTTGAAGCCTTATACTGAAATCAGAAATCATAGCCAAGGTCCATTAAGTTTTGCAGTATGTCTGGTGTGTATAGAATCTACACGTATTTCCATTCTGACTACAGTAAAAAAAAGCAAACATGCTGTATTATGGTAACATGCAAAAAAGTAAGGAAACATCAGAAAAAAAAAAGAACAACTATTTGACAGGTCTAGAACTACTGAACAGAATGTGGTTTGAGAACACTTACGGACTCTGATGGTCTTCGTGGCTGTTGGTGACCTGTTGAGATTAACCATTTAAAAACCAAAGGCTTCTTGCTGTGTCCTCTTGGAGAAAGTTTGCACCGCACTTGTGGTTCTGTGGTTGTTTGTGAGGCGAATGAAGCATTTACACAATCCAAAAAAGCAAAAGCTTTTAAAACTCCTTTTTTTTGCAAGCCCTGTTACTGGAGAGACAGAATCATGTGGTTTGTGACATCATAGAAGCCAAGTAAAGTGGGACTGCCCAGCACTGTGGCTTTTCCTTTTCTCCTCCTTTTAAAGTTTGACAAAAGGCCCGTGGTAAGGCCCTTTCTGGAATCCAGAAGGATCTAGCTTTTTAATTTTACTGACTCATGAGGATTTGGAGACCATACAAATTGCTGAAAGAGCTTCAACTCCTCTGCCGTTGAAGCATATGGACAGCAGAACTTCAATACTCTGTTTCCCTGCTTGCTTCTCTCTTCTTTCTCTCCCTCCACCCCCCACCCCCCCAGAACCTCCTCTGCTTCCTTATTATGTCTGTGGAGAAATAAACCAGAATTGGCACAAATGTCTGTGTGAAATTCTGAACAACAGTGATGATTTACAATAATTTACATATTTGGATTGTATCTCGATCTTGGGGTCTGCTTCATATTTGCTGGGTAGCTGGATTCCTTCTGTTTTTCTTTTTCTCCTTGTCTTCCTGAGCTTGTGAATCTGTAACTCATTGTGAGAAACTTTACCTTACCTCAAGTTCTCCTAGCAGACTGCCTACTGGGGCTGTGTTTTTGGGGCTGTAATTGGCTGTCACTGAAGTGTTAGTTTCAGGATTCCTGAAATCATGTCTGTCTATGTTACAGTCTCCTAAAGCTAGCTGGCAGCTTTCTGTAATGAACATTAAATGCAATTATATGCAGCCTTTTCTGTTTCCTAGAAAACCTGTCATCTTTATAGTGTGACTTACTTGCATATTTTAGAAAGAGGGCACACTATGCTGTATTCTGATATCTTTCTGGTAGTTAATGTGAAACAATTATATATTTAATGTGTTCTATTAAAAACAAAATATTACTTACTGAATGTTGATTTCTGTATAAGCAGATTTCAAAGGCCAGTAGGAAATGCTTTATTTGCAATTGAAACATAAATCTGATTCATAGGCATTGCTTAGGCAGTTTGTCATATAAATTTATATGGTCTTTTAAAGTGTTAAAATACAATTATCTATCAAAAGCTTTAACTGTATTAATGCACATAGTTAAAATGAAGCTGGTGTTCTGTCTGTAATTTAGGCCTCAGAATAAATTGCAACATGCTGTGTAGACTAAAGAATATTGTGCACAGACATTGTGTGTTAGCATTATTTGCTTATTTGTGTTTTGGACAAAATTGAAAACATCTTTCAGAAACTGCCTAATCCCTGGCACTATTCCTGTGTTTCTGTGGATAATCTTGTTAATATAGTCATAGTCCCATTGGCTCTCTATAATAATATCTTTAGTAATTTAACTGAGGATAGTAGCTTAGCAAAATATAAAAAAAGTCTAGTATTTTCATTTTAAATTAGTGAGATGCACAGAACATTACCTTTTGCCTTCTATTGAAATCCAAGTAGACAGTGAATAAAACCTGCAGGAAAAGATTTTATGTATGCCTATAATGCATAAGGGATGTGGGGGCATAATAAAGAGGAGAAAGTAAGTTTAAAAGAAAAAATAATGAAAACAATTAATTTTTGACCGGATTTTTATATCTTTTATATCTATTTATGAATTCCATAACTTTAATATTCCTAAATTCTGTATATACAAGACATCTCATACTTCTCTTTTAAAGCTTTTAGTGTGCTAAAATAATATGCTGCACTTTTAAAAAATCTAAATGGTGGTACACAACTAAAGTAATCACAAGAAACAAAGATATAAATTATGTCAATTAATTGTGTCACAGGTGAATGGATTTTGTAAATTTTAATATAATAGCAATTTTAGATTTTAATTTGTACAGTGTGTTCCTATGCATGCATGAATATTTGAAATAAGACCTAATAGATATACATAGGATTCTGAGTCTACACAGAAGTACCCCCCTCAGTCTAAAAGGACTCTCCAAGGTAAGCCTATAGGATTACTTTGTTAATGATGTAATTTAATTCATAATCATCAGTTTACACATGCATATAATTTTCTTCGCTGAAATAATTGATAAATGAAAATTTTCTTTAAAAATATCTTTAAAATCACAAATTTGTGGCAAAACACTAGAAATTGTACTTTTTGGCTAAACATGTCTAACTTAAATTACCTTTGATATCCTGCTATTACAGGAATCTGAGTTCTTGCAGTATTTTCACAATATATTTTCCTTAACTTTATTTCCTTAACTGAGATATTTTTGGTATATTTTTTTGTATTTCTGTTAATGTATGAGTTCAAGATTTAGATTCCTGCAGAATTCTTGTAGGGAACAATGAATCTGACTGTAAGAAACATCTTTTACCATCTTTTGCTGTTTGGTTTGCATTTATTTGTTGTATTGGATTTCTTTAGAATTCTCAACATACCAGTAACTGTCATAGGAAAACACAGTGTTTAAAAAGATAAGAAAACTTCTCATAGGTCTTTAAATATAACTTGTGATCTCTATCCTCTAAAATTGTACCTAGAGAAATGGAGGAGAGATACATAATGACCCCTTTTATTTGAAAAAGTTCTATATCAAGGTGGATTTCCAAAGAAATTGTGGTAATCAACCATGATTTTCCATAATTTGTGAAGAAAATGATGAAGAAACCATTAACATCTATCTCTTAAGTAGGTTACAGCGCGGCTGTTTAGAATCTGGTGTTGCAATTCATTGGGAAGCAGGTTTTCTTGCTTATATCTTTTTCTTCATCTAAAAATAAATACTCAGTTTTCTGGGTTGAATTGGCCAAAAGATGTCTTTGGCAATGAATAGGGAAAGATTTTGGTCCAACTTGTAGTAACAGAAATTTGTCATCTGATATTAAAAAAGCACAAGCATAATCAGAGTAATCAGATTTATTTTGCTATAAAATCACAAATAAGGTGATGTTTATATTCATATAAACTATTGAATCACAAAATCTATTTGGGAAACCTATAGTCTTTATTAGTATGAAATAGTTAAAAGTGAACATAGACAAGTATTTAAGAAGAGCGCACAGTATAAAGCATATATTTTAGAAGGTTTATTTGTACTGTAGACATTTATTTTTATAACAGGTTTAAACAGAATTTCTTGCATTGGTAGCATATAGATGATGTTCACCACAATAAATAACATAATGATACGATTATTAGATGGGTTTTCACCAACTTCCAGACATTGCTCTTTTACATTTGAATCTATCAAATATAAAGTTAATTATTGCATTATTTGAAAGGTGTAATATTGTAAAGCATAACTTTGTTCCGTAACCTGCCTCAAGTCACTCTGCTTTCTATTCTAGCATTCTTCGAACTTTATATCTTATAATTGTCTTCCCTTAATTTATTTAGCAAACTACACTCAAACATAACATGTATAATTATAGTATTTCAGTATTTTGCATCAACATGTTTTTGTCAGAACTTGAAGTTACAATTTTAAAATAGCTTCAATATAATCAGCAGCGCTAGGGTCCCATTAAAAAGCAAACACTTTCCTTTGCCAATAGTTTTTCATATATGTAGCTGCCTAAAGAAATGATAACATTTAAGAACTCCACAATCTGTTTTACTACATAGTAGACAAATTTGAAGATGTTCCATGCATGCCAATAAATATTGTTGGAAAACTTTTCTGGGAGTGTTTTATTTTGTTATGCTTTATTCTTCAGGATGGAATAATAACATTCTTAATTTAAGGAGAGTTAGTCTAGAAATTCATAGGATGCATGCCTGGTGCTAGTAAATTTTCCCATTTTGCCCTCATTTGATGATGCTTGAACCTGCAAGAAATGAAGAGAGGCTTCCCTAGAAGTTCCCTTTTTCAAAAAAAATTTTGCTGCAACAATGTGAGTTAGATTAGTCTGAGAGATAATGAATGGCTCAGAATCACTTGGCAAGTATCATAGCTAAGTGGGGATTTGACCCTGTGTTTCTTTGGTCTATGCACAATATCACAGTGGCTTTCTTGCTACATTACATTAGCCACTTGGAATTAAAGATTAGTCACGTCTAAAACATGTTCCCTATAATAGATTAAGGTCTTATTTAAACAATAACTCTTTTGTCTTCTGAAATTGTTTTCCTTTGCCTCCTATTAGAAGGTAATATGTCTTTGCAGATACAAACAATGTTTTCATTTGGACAAAAGAGAATGCTTAATCTGTTCTTCTGTTTTCAGAGTATAATTTAAGATGGAGTTGTAGCTGACTAAAGTAATGCAGAAGGTTTTTCTCCTTTTTGAGATCTATCTGCTGAGGTGGACAACTCAAAGAATATGGCTGAAAAGAAAAGAAAAACATCGTTATTAAATTTTGAACCAGCAGTGTAAAAAGTAATCACAAAACCCCTTTTTCAAGCTTATCTTTGGTTGTTCAGAAAATACATGATGAGAAATAGGTTGATTGTCTGCTTGAGCTGTCTCCAAACTTCAAACGCTGGACAAAATGAGATTATAAATGTAGTGTACAGGCAGTGGCTACATTTTGGTTAAATGTTGAATGAATGTATTGACATGGAAGAAGAACTAGCCTACTCTTCCACTATTTAGGATATAGTATTATTTCTTGTTGAATTTGATAAAAAACAAAACTACGCCTTGTTTGGTCCTCCAAAATTGTGAAGCATAGTTTTATTTTTATCAGATTGAGATAAAAGTTGGGAAAGGCTAGGGCTGAGACTGGGAGAGAATACACCATATCCTAGATCAAGTTTAAGAAAACTGTTCATCAAGGTTTTGCTGAGCTATAGTATCCAAAAATCCTAAACAATGCCAGTGTTGTTTTGAGCTGCTAGGAGCTGTAGTACAAAACATATAGGCTTCCCCAGAGTAATCCTTGATCATCTGTCACAACCTGTTTAAAATGAAAAACAAGAATTTTTGAGAAAGCCTTAAGAGTAACCAAGCCTTACTAAGTTTGATTAGGAATTTTAAAGTTGTTCTTCAACATCTTTTGAGTGAGTAAAAATAGGAAAAAAAGTCCCCAACTTGTCTTCTGCTTTATTTGACAGAGGTGGAATGTTCTTCATGAGAGATTCTAAGAGAACAGAACCATTTTTATGAATTTTCTGGCTGTCATAAGAATAATCTGTGGTGTTAGGAAAAGAGAATCATAGTAATGCAATGATTGTACATATACTTCAACTGCAGTAGATACTTGGGGTTTTTAATCAATTGAGATTTTAATAGCAATATTTAATATTAGTGGGAAGAGTTGTATGTTTTAAAGAAGATGTGATTCTGCACACTGAATTGTGTCAAGCCATTTTCTCATCAGTCTTAGGAAACTCTAATGACACAAAAGGTATATTGATATCTCTGTCTCATATAATCACTATAGGAATCAATAAGTTTTAAAATGTAGAAGTAATATGCTATATTAAAGAAAATAGTTGTACGGTGATTTTTCCTATCTTGCTCTTAAGAAATATTTTTTATATCACTGTATTTTAGAATTTGTGCAATATGTTAGCTTAGCTTGTATTTAAATATCACAAACCATTACCTTCAGAAACTTAAACTATTATTGCTTTTTGCTCCTACAGTCTCAGTTTTCATTGAAGAAAAAAAGTATGTTTTGCACAAAATATGGAAAACTTGTCTCACATAACAGTTGAGGATGTGGCTAGGTTAAAACAGGAAACTGCTACCCACAATGCAATGTTACTTACACTACCACTTAATAAAATTTATTTCAAACATGCTACTGACAAAACCAAAGAAAAATAATACCTAAACTATGCTAGTTAGTACTCTAAAATATATATATTCCAAGAAAATGCAAGTAATCTCTTGAGAGCCTTTTTGCTTAGTGAAATGATTACTGCCTGTAATTAAAGTATAGGAATTTTCATAGCTGGAGATTTGAATTGTTCTTTTGATAACAGTCGTGCGTACGTAAAAAAATAAGTTTTAACATTAATTCATCATCCACATACGTACCATCCAAGTGCAGAATGGCAGAGGCTGGTATGAAAGAGAAACATCACAAATGATTATTCAGTTTAAGTTTTCAATATTTTGAGATTATTTACTTTGAGTTTATTTTATTTTGCTATAAGGAAAAACAACTCACCTACAAACAAACTATTTTCATCAGTTTAAAATATTCTTTATTTAGGATGGGAACAAAGAAATCCCTTCAAAATTAATCAGGCGTGTCTTTAACATCATATTACTGGACAATCAAATTATTTTAATAGATGATACAGAAAGTGTCTTCATGTCTCATACTATTTGTTTGATGTAAGTTAATAAATTAGTAAATATCCAACTAGAGGGTAATTTTTGTAACAGGCTAGAGTTTTTTCCTCCTTTCTTTCTGCGCAGTCATGTTCTGCACGGGTGCTAGGACACACACATTAAGTGTGATTCTCTTATGAAAGGATTTCCTCTATAGTTAAAGAAACCTTATCAGGAACAGCTGCTCAGCGCTGTGGATCCTATCCATGGAGTCATGGTGGTCTGCTGAACAGCCTTCCTCAACTTTGACAGGTGAGACAGAGACTCTCCAGTGCCACTGCTTTTGGATGACTCTAGCTGTGGTTGGAGAAACTGCATCTTGCCAGAATATATGGGTAAGACCACACACAGCCTTTAAAATAGCCATTGTAAGCTTATTTTTAGGCAATATTCATGACAGTTTTTAAGTTGCATGCCAGTTTCACTGCTGCTTATAGCGTTTTCATTTATTTTACTAATTGCAATTGCAGATTTCAAACTGCAATCGTAAAATTACCTCACAGTATTTGCACTAGGGAAAAATATAAACTAATTTTTTAAAGCTTCAATAGAGATTCAGGTTGAAATATTATACCTGAGTATTCATAATTTTTGATGAAGGGTTTTATAGTCAATTCTTGCCTTGCAAAGTGTAATCAAGCAATGCACATTTGTCCTGACTTCACATTTATACTTGTTCCAGATGCTTTCAGTGCACTAGGAAGTAGGTAGAATTAGGAGTGAAATCTATTAAGTTCAGATATGAAAAAGAACTGGTTTCTCATTTTAACAACTGGACATTGTTTCTATGTCTTCGTTACAGAGAATGATTTTTAAGTCTCAATTTGATTAGCTACAGACTATATATGTTCTTATAGGTGATACTGCTTTGTGTATCTAAGAGAGCTGTGCAGTATTTCATCTTTGAAAGAAAAATAAAGGAGCTCATGTAGCTCTTGTTGGCAGTTCTTTAAAACAGGATTGCATGACTTCTCTCCACAGCTGCCTTAAAGTTTTGTCAAAAGATTCTTGGGGTTAAGAATTTTTGATAGGTCTTGTGTCCAAAGCATTTTGTCCTTTCAGATCCAATGTACTGCGCAACTCTCTTACCTAATACTCTAAAGAAATTTTTTATATAATTTGGGATGCTGTTCAGTGTTTTGGCAATCACAAACATCCAAATGGAGGTATCTGTTCTTTTCGGGTTTTGAAATAATGACACTCTGTCCCCAGAGAGATAATATCTTAAGCTGAAATGGTTGAAAATACGATTAGTTCAGTGAAAAATGTTTGTTTTGAAAAAGTGAAGTCAAGCAAATGCCAGAGACGATGCATGAAAAATGGAATATTTTGAAATACTTAATTGCTAATGAGACTAATTCTCAAATATGTGTATGTAGGATTGTAGTTATTGTTATCAGTTCAAAGCTCTTACTCAGGGTGATCAGACTAAGGAATCCCAGGATTCAAATAGAATGGCTCATAGACTAAAAATAATCTTACAATTATTGTGCTAAAGATTTTACATGCATCTGGGGATGCAAATGCATTAGATCAAAGCTCTTTCCAGACTGTCCCAGGTCCAGATTCTCTTTGGAACTTCCTTGTTAGGGAAGGAAGTCAGGGATGTTCTTTTGCCTGGGATATTGTCTCATAGTAATCATAGAACGATCAGTTTCCTATCAGTTTATGCATTATTAAAAATATGAAGAAAGCACAAAATGATTATTATGGTTCCTTGCTGCTCTCTGAGCTTATAAAGGAGAATATTTGTAGCTCAGGGTTGAAATGAGGGGTCCTTGGTGCTCTCTGAGCTTGGTTGTTTTCTTGCAAACATTTCTTTACCTAACTAGGTAACATCATCAGTGCTAGAAAGGAGTGGGGTTTGCTCTCAGTTTATATTCTAGTGGCTTACCCTGTCAGTGTTGATGGGAGTGGTCTTAGAGGGTCTTTGGTTGGGCTTTCTTATATGCATATCTCCCCCACAACCTTCCTTCTCCCCACCCCCACAAGTATGCAAGTACAGGTCAGAAATTAGACATTTTGTTCCCAGTGTAAAAGCATCCACAAATCAGTGATAGTCAGGGATGGGATTCAGCCGGTTCGGACCGGTTCACGTGAACCGGACGTTAATTTTACATCTGGTTCACCGAACCGGTAGTTGCAACAACTGGCTGGTCCCTCCCACAAGTCTTCACGCGGCCCATTTTGGATCCCAGGTAAGTGCAGGGCCCCCACGGAGGCTCAGGGAGGGCGAAAAACGAGCCTTCCAGAAGTCCAAAAACGGGTCTGTTTCCAGCTTCCGGTGGGCCTTCGGAGCCCGGGGGAGGCCGTTTTCGCCCTCCTGGAGGCTCCAGAAAAGCCTCCAGAGCCTGGGGAGGGCAAAAAACAGGCCTCCTGGAAGTCCGGGAACGGACCTGTTTCCAGCTTCTGGAGAGCGTCGGGAGCCCGGGGGAGGCCGTTTTCGCCCTCCTGGAGGCTCCAGGAAAGCGTCCGGAGCCTGGGGGGGGCGAAAAACGGGCTCTGTCTCAGTCCCAAAGGGTCATGTGCGAGCACGCTCTCACAACCAGCAAACCCGTTGTGAAGGTAAGTGCAGCCCACCTCTGGGCAGGGGGACTGATGTTGCATGATTATGACATCCATGCAAAATGATACAAATACATGGTTCATGTTATTTGCATCAGGACACACACAATGACACTTTGATGTCATCCTGGCTTCACCAGCAGGCAATGAGTTTGCCCCAAACTGGTTGTCTACCTAGAGCAGAGAAAGGACAGGGAAAATAAGGGAAAAAGAAGCAAAAAAAAGGAATGATTCCCCCCACTTTCTCTTTTATTAGACACTGGGGAATACACTGCACAATTTTGTTGCTGGTCTTACTTGATTAATTTGCCTGTAGCAGGGGACAGAACAAAGATGACCTTGAAACAATTAAACAGGGTTGGATAGAGTATTTACATGGAAGATGACAAGGAAATGCTAAAATTATAGGTTAGATTAGGAAGATTAATGCAGGCAATAAAAAACCACCGCAAAGAAAACAACTTTGCAATGTCCATTTAGTCACAAGGAGCGATGTTCTTATACAAGGCAGCTGCCTTCATTTAATGTCCTGAGCCTTATGCCTTAAAAAGAGATATTCAGAGTAAATCTGTTCTTCCACATCCTGGTTGAAAATTTCTTCCAGCTCTTTTCACTAACGTATTATCCTATATGTGCATTTATACCAATGCAGTTTACACTAGGAGGTCTCCAAACTTGGCAACTTTAAGACTTATGGACTTCAAATCCCAGAATTCTCCATGCTGGCTGGGGAATTCTGGGAGTTGAAGTCCACAAGTCTTAACGTTGCCAAATTTGGAGACCTCCTGGTTTGGACTGTTAAGCCAGAGATGGATTTTAGTCTACAATGAACATTTAAAAATAAATGTCATTCAAATGAAAAAGGCCTGGTTGGGTACGGTGGTGTAATACAATTGTTATCTTAGGAGTGTATTAATAAGAAAAACTATCAAAGATCCTGGTGCTGCTGTCAAAATGGAACACATTAAATGCAATCAAGATTTTCATCTTCTATGATCAGAATTATCTAAATCCATACAGACGTTTTTATCTTTTTATCAATGTTCATTTTTTGCAAATTTTGAAACCTGGTGTCCCACCAAAATCAAGATATAAACTCTTTTCCAAACAAGGAGAGAAAGCCCACCTTTTCAAAATTGCTTTGAGCTGATTAAAAAAATGAATGTATAAAAATAGCGTAGATAATGAGAAAAGTATTGCTATCCTTATTTTATAATCAGAGCTCTTTTTCCACAACCGAACAGTCAGCCCTAACTGCAGAGTTAATTTTATCATGGAAAGTGCAAGGAAGTACGAAAAGAAATGGAAATGGATTTATTCTTTTGAAATGCAACGTAGAAAGCAAAGACATAATTCATAGTGTCAACAGTAAGGAAGTTAAGGAGAAACATTGAGTAATTTCATTTTCTAAATTAAATCCTTCAATAAACTTGAATGTCAAAATCGACTATCTACTGCACACAATCTCTGGGACATTCCTTAAATGGAATTAATAGGATGTTTTTTTAAAAAGTACCTTTTGACAAAACTAGATGTATGCCTTTCTTTTTTCCTAACCGATTTCTACTGTTTTCAAATAATCTAAAACTCTCGCCTATCCATAGAGTCAAGAATCCCAATTCTTATCTTTTAGAGCCACCAACCAGGAACAGAAAGATAATCATCTCCTTCTCTTCACCCCTTGGACAAAAACATTTTGCGTAATCAAATACCCCAGGATAGGTAGAATATTTCAAGTTTAAAAATTCCTGTTAGCCACCCAGAGTCGCATCTGTGAAGAGCCATATAAATCCATTTAAATAAATACATCCTGTATATACTCGAGTATAAGCCTAGTTTTTCAGCCCTCAAAAAGGGCTGAAAAAACCACCCTCGGCTTATACTCGA
>JANHJO010009031.1:51572-68270 GCA_032468235.1 Pseudoxyrhopus heterurus | reverse complement strand
AAGACTAATAATTCACATCCTAATCAAGGACCTTAGAATTATTAAGATAATGTTTGAGAATATAGGAAATGTCTATCAGCCTGGGATTTTGGATTTGGTTTTGTAAAATTAGGGTCTTCAGGTATGATAAATTCAAAATTGCCAAATACTGAGAGAGTCCTTTAGATATTGCTCCAAGGGCTCCAATCATGATTGCAGATTTCTTTTTTCATAGCATTCAGCTTTGATCTGCAAATCCTAGTTCTTTTCAACTTTTTCCTACTTTAATTCTTTAATTCTAGCATCAGCCGGTTTAGCAACATCATTGAAGCAGACTTTCTTTTCTCAGTACTTGTTATATCAGGCATGTTTTGAACAAGAGGAGGTCTTTCAGCTTGAATGTGAAAAGTACCATAAGAACTTAACCTGGTTATTCTTCAAAAGCTGCTCAACTTGATTGTCCCAGTAGTTCTTGATGTATTCAAATCTAACCCTCCGATGAAGTTTCCAATGAAGAATTTTGACAACACAGTCACAGCACTGCTTGTAATCAGTTTGTATACTTTTGATGCTACTATTCTTCAGTTGTTTCATCCTGATCACTGCAAAGGCGATGTTTGCTGTTGCTTGTTACATGGTGAATTTTTGCTTTCATGCAATTGGTCAGCAAAGCATATTTTCAGCCACTAAAAATAGTTTTCTGTTTCTTTAACACTCTAGGTCTTAGCCAACTCCATACAGGTTTTTTATTGGCTTTTCCTTCTATATGTTTCAAGCGTTGATCATGCATTGGCTTATTTTTCTCATTAACAAATTGTTTTTGATTATTTCTTGTCAATACAGGTAGTCCTCGGCTTATGCCCACAGTTGAGCCCAAAATTTCTGTTGCTAAGCATGGCAGTTATTAAGTGAATTTTGCCCCATTTTATGAACTTTCTTGCCACAGTTGTTAAATTAATCACTGCAGTTGTTAAGTTAGTAACACGATTGTTAAGTTCACCTGGCTTCCCCATTGACTTTGCTTGTCAGAAGGTCACGAAATGTGATCACATGACCTCAGGCACGGCAACCTTCATAAATGCATGGCAGTTGCCAAGCATCCAAGTTTTGATCATGGGACCATAAGGACGTTGCAGTGATCATGTGATAAATGTCATAAGTCACTTTTTTCAATGCCATTGTAACTTCAAATACTCACTAAACAAATGGTTGTAAGCTTTCTTTACTCAGCTTTCACCTTCATTGTTTTCAAGTTGTTTCCTTGGTTGATTTTCTTCAAGGAAGCTTTTCTTGATGTAATTGTATGTTTTTCTTCCTTCATAGTTTGTTTTACCTGTTAGAGTCTCCTGCCTGCCCAGGACTTGGCAAATACATTATCACTTTTTGGGTGTAGAGCATAGAATATTATCATTAGTTTTCTTGCTTTTCAATCCAAATTATCAAATTACATTTGAGTCCAGTCAGCTATTCCTGCTGTATATAGAATAACAGAATCTGCACAGGTATGCTTTAAAGATGTTTCCATCATTTAACTTTGATTTTGAAACTTTCTGAATTCCTTTGATGTATTTGTAGAAGCACTTTCTTAGTTCTATAATAAATCAGAAGCTCCCAAAATTCCAAAATACTTGTAGCCTTTTTCTGATGCTACTGCCTTTATGAAATCTCCATTGTCAAGCTGTATTCCATCATTTTTAACAATTTTGCCTGCTTTTATGGCTATGGTTGTACCCTTGTCAATCTGAAATTGCATTCCAGTACCTTTGCTGAAGTCTTTTGTGATTTTTAGCAGAGAATCAATCCAGTCTTCGTTTTTCCAAAGAATTTGATATCATACATTTATTACAGAATAAATGTAATAATAATTTTTAATTACTATTATTAGATTTTTATCCAGTCTTTATATTCTATTTTTATATTATGTGATATATGCAAATGGAATAAGTTTTTAACAATATTTTGGGTGGGAGGAGAGGAAGAGAGAAAACCATGTTCAAGTTGTTGCTATATATTACTTGCATAGACAAGAACTATGCAAATCTAAGTTTATTGTGTCCTTACTATGCCATAACGTTAATTTATTTCAGTTTATTTATAGTCCGAGACCATAATGTCAAATATGATTCAGTCTGATAAAAGGAAAAGGAAAAACAGAGGACACCCCACCCACAGGAATTAATAGTCTGAATTACAAACCATCTGTGCAGAATAAATTAGGCATTGCCACTCCCTGTTTATTAAAACTCACTATTTATTAAGACTTGGCAGCAGACTCTGACTCGTGTGTAATTTGATCAGGTCAAGACTTAAACTCAGAGATTCTTATAGCAACCACATTCAAATAAAATTTGGTGTTTTGCCTACAGTAGATACTGCTGTTGACCTGTTTGCTGATATATTAACAGGTTAGTTTGTTTAAGATGCTAGAGATATGGGGAGGAATGATGAAGATAGTGGGAGGGCAGAATACCGGCTAAAGCATACATTTTTTTATTTTCCCTATTGAACAGCTGGGAAATGACAATTTTGTCATGAGATTCCTTAGTATCAGTGGTAAAGTTAACTTACAGTGCTGTGAGTTCAGTCATGAACGTTGGGGTATGTGTGAGATTGAAATAATTTGAAAAAATATTTATTTATTTATTGCATCTCTCATATTTCACCTAATTCAATATATTTGCAGGTGGCTTACATTAAAAATATCCCAAACACAACTAAAAAGCAGAGATTAGAATTAAAAATAATGTCTGTTAAAATGAATGAAAACCAGCCAGCAAAAGATTAAGCCCAAAGACTTTGTGGAAAAACAATGTTATTGTTTTCATAAAGTTTGCAAGAGTTGGGGCTCTTTGGAGTTGAGTCAACAACATAGAAGGCTTACTGTATTTCCTGAATCTTGCCTCCTCGCCTTTTGATATGAGGGATTTCTTTTTGGGATGATCATACAGACAGGGTGGGCATATCCTAGAGTAGTTCAAGAAGGTAATATTAAACATGGTAGGACTTTTTCAGTCATAACCTGAACATTCAACTATGCTTAGAAAGAAATAAGCAAGAACTGTAATGTAAAAATGCATTAAAATAGCTTTCACCTGTCAGCAACCAGGATGCTGCTTCTAGGTCATCTTCAAAAGGTATGTCAAGTAGAGTGTATTGCCATAATCCATCCCAGAGAGGATGAGTAAGTAACAGTAGGTAGATAGAGAAGTCAGTTAGATTTATAGGGACCTGTGCTCCAAAGTAGAGGTAGTTGTCTACTTACGATCACAGTTGAGACCAGAATTTCTGTTGCTAAGCATTGGTTGTTAAGTGAGTCATGCCCAATGTTATGTGGACTTTTTTGCTGCAATTGTTAATCCCTGCAGTTATTAAATAAATCCAACTTTCCCCATTAATTTTGCTTATCTGAAGCCCTCTGGTTATAAGTGGTAATCACGTGACCAGGATGCTGCCATTGTTGTAAATACATGCTGTTCCTAAAGCCCTGAAGCTTCATCATGTGACTGTGGTGATAAGGGTGAGGACATAAGTCACTTTTTCAGTGCTATTGTAACTTTGAATGGTTGCTAAACAAATGGTTCTAATTTGAAGAATACCAATATTCAACAATACTTATCATATGTAACCCCACAATCAATGAATTCTCTCTGCAGAAGGCTGTGTTTATCTTGACGTTGTTGACCTTGAATTACAACGGAAAACTGTTTTTTAATTTGTTTCTTTTTAAACATATTGCCTGTCATAGTAGTTTCTAAACAGTTTTATAAATGTATTAAAAATGTAAATATATTTTACATCTAATTAATTTTTATAAGTTATTTTCATAATGTATATGTTTCCTGGTGAGCTTTTTTCTACTTGAGCAGTGACAAAACTAACAGTAATAATTCAAAAAAAAATACTCAGTTAAATGCAGTCTTAAGGTAGAAGAGAAACAATCAAACTATATGTTATATTTAGGCCCAGCTGATTATAATGTAAGCACCATCAGATGAAGTTATTTCTGAGGGAGCGCTGCACAAACATATGCTTTCTATTGCAGTTATTGTAATTATGTATACATAAAAGTGGCCCAAATTAGGGCCATTTAAATATAAAAGTGAAAATGCAAAAATAAGCATTTTTTCTCTGATAAGCTTACAAAATAACTTACACATTGTACATAAATATTCTCCTTTATTGGTACACTGTGCACAGTTTTGTGTAACATTGTTCTGATTCAAGAGAAAAAAACTGGAGTGGGGACTGACTTGAGGTTGTCTCAGTTGCTTCCTTTAGTATGCTTACTCAAAATTTCCTTTTCTCCATAGGGATACTTTAAAAATGGGGATCTGTGATCACTATGATACTTGATTTCAAGTTTTTCATAATGTATGAACTAGGGCGCATTTCTAATACACACATTTTAATCATTAAAAAAAAAGAAAAATACATTAAATGGTGTGTGTGTGTGTTTGTGTGTGCATGCACGTGTTTGTGGAGAATATATTCTAAATCAGAATAGAATATATTCCCCACAAACACACACACATCATTTAATTTATTTTTCTTAAAAATAATTAAAGAATTAACATTCTGATTTAGGGGAGTTTTGATTGTATTGAAATATTTTTTCCTGAAAGGTTAATTTTTGATTATTGTGGAACAAGGTGGTAAATTAAACCATAATATTCATTCTTTACCTGTCCATTGAACAGGATTTTGTCATGCACCAGGGAAATCAGGAGATTCAGGCAGTTCAAATGAGTATGAAGATTTACGACTGATGATGCGTTTGACCCCTCCCTTGGGTTCAGCCAGGTCACCTTCTACAGAAGTTTTTGTACATCCTTTGCATTTCACTGGTGAAAAAAAGATTTATTATAAGCTTAAGTTCTCTACAAGAATCTGAGCACTAGAGGTCAAAGGAAATAAGTGGGAATTAAGAAGTCATTCAAGGTAGCTGGATATGCAGAGTTTGGACACGAAGGGACTTATAACTGATGATGCATTTGACCCCTCCCTCGGGTTCAGCCAGGTTATCTTCTACAGAAGTACATTCTTTGCATTTCACTGGTGAAAAAATGTTTTTTAAATTGATCTAGAATAAATGATTCAGAAAACAACTTGACACTAATTAGGGTTTTCCATTAGGAATATGGAGACAGAAGAGGAAGGCTACAATTATTATATTTTATTCTAAAATCAATTCATTGTATTTAAATGGAGATTAGATTTAATGCATAATTAATTCAAATACTAACATCTGGCATAAAGAATATTTTATTTTTAGTGAAGAGTTTCATAAACCCGTATTTTGGAGGGTCAGCTTAAATCTTAATTGCATCTGTGTCAATATGATTTTCCATTTTACTGCTTAGGAAAAATAAAAGATAATAAAGATAGAAAAATATAAAAGACAGATATATTGTAATGTAAAGATATAATGAGAACCAGTTCTGTGCAGTGGTTAAGGCACCAGCCTAGAAACCGGCAAAAAGTGAACCATATAGGTGACTTTGGGCCAGTCACACTCTCTCAGCCCAACTCACCTACAGACTTATTGTTGTGGGGAAAATAGGAAAGACTATGTGTGTTGCCTTAAGTTATTGATAAAACTAATAAAGGAATGTAAAGAAAAATAAAATAATTTAACTTGATATGCATAATAAAATAATACATGAAGAATTTTTTAGATAAAGCAAACTGTTAACAAAACATAATATTGGTTATATTAACTTATGAAAACATGCAGGTCATATATGACAATTGATGGGAAAACAGATTTTAAAGCATATAAGCATTTCATCTAAATGAATTCACATCTCCATATCTCAGTGTCAGGAAGACATGATGACCTCAATGGGCACTAATTTACTGCAGTATAAATACCAGATGTTTTAGTCCAGGTTTGATGAATGTGGTGGATACCTTTTTAGAGTTGTTGTCTTGACTACTTCATTTTACCTAAGAGGATCCATAACATTGCATAGTCTGTCCTGAACTCATAATATAGTATGCTGTAGTCAGTTTGCTACAAAGTAGAAACCACATATTAAAGTTCATATATTTACTACATGATTTTTCCTACTTAAAAATATCCTTTGCAAACATATTTAAAATTTAAACCAATATTTATCTTTTAATGAGCTTTTTGGCTTTAGTTTTCTGTAACAAAGCATTATGTTGAAGCCAGCCCATCTAAATATATGTTTAGGGAATGAGCTCCCAAACTAAGAGGTTCAAGGTTGTTGAGCCACATTTCTTGGTAATTTAAATAAATAAACACGTCAGCATAAAGCATGGTGACTTTAATTATTTTAATTGGAACATGAATCTTAATTTTAGCTAGCCTACTTTACGATGAATAACATAAAGCTAATATTTTTCAGGAAAGATTATTTAATATGAACAGTTACAGTTTTTACGGATGTCTTTTTTTAAAAAAAGGAAGTTGTATCATACTAACACAAATTTGCTACATGGGGCTTCCACAGTGTCTTCCTGCTCTGTGTTTTACTTGTAGCTGCACAGTGGAATCATGCTGGAGCATTCTGAGCTTTTGGCCATTTTTGATGGCTTTCCCAGAATTTTCTAGCCACAAGGATAATGTGCAAATTAAATAAATGTTAATGTTGTTTTACTGTTAAAGAACTTTGGCACACCTTTCATTAATTCAGATGTAGAGCTTAATGATGGTATAATAGTTAACATAATGGAGATGATCCAATGACTTCAATGGCCTGAATGAGTGGAACACTGGCAGGATTAGATATGCATTTTGTACGTTGTGTTGGAGTCACAGAATTTCTATTTTCATTACAAATGAGAAGGTGTCTTTCTAGGCTATGTGATAAGCCATTTGCAAATGTTTTAGTGCTCAGAAACTATAACCTATATATATTTGAACTTCAAGTTTTGCAATGCAATGTCTGGCTTTAAATATGACTAACATGTATATTAAATGTATATTTGCCATTAAAAAAAAAGAAACTATAACCTATATATCTAACTTTATTAGCATTAAGGCTGGTGGAGGCTGGTAATACTGAGAGTATCCTCATCCCTACCCCAATCTGGCTTTCTATGGATGTGATACAACTTTGGATATTTGTTCAGTATAATTCAGGAATATCAGTTGCCCAGTTTATGATTTATTATATCAAGATTGGGATGATTATGGAGGACACATTCTATGAGGGAAATAGTAATGCTTGGAATATATTTGGATTTCAGTCTTGGCCTCACTAGGGTCCTCTTATTTATCACTCCCTGGAACTCAGGTCCTACCCCTAATCTATGCTACGGAGACAGCTATTTGGCACTCTGCTTCTGCTCTAGTAATTATTCTGCGTGGTCAGTTTAGGGACAAATGGAGGAATGCTAGCCTTTGGAGTGACAGTAGGATTGGAAATAAAAGAAACATTTTTTTCTTAGGGTGGCACTGTTGTGATATACTTATTTTGCAGGGCAAATTAGTTATGTATGATTTTCCATTGGAGAAAAATCACAGTAATAGTGAGAGAGAGAGAGAGGGAGGGAGGGAGGGAGAGAGATTGAGATGAAGTCAGTCAACAAACTTTCATGGCTGAAGATAGACATTAACCTGATTCTTTCCACTCCTAGTCCAACACCTGAATCAGTACCCAAGACCAGGTGTTCACTTACTGCAGAGACTGTATTTAGACACAATTTTGCATGTATCCTAAGCTGGCAGAGAATCTGTTTAGATAGATGTTGGGACATTACTCAAAACATTTTAAGAGACTTATGGAGCGAATGCATTTGGACAGGTCATTCTGTTCGTGTTCATCTTGGGCCTTTTATAGAACAGTGGGGTATTAGTCTTCATAATAAGCAAAGAATGTGTGCATGTAGTAAGAATAAGAAAAAGTTTTGCACCTCAGAGGCTTGGTCATGAACACAAATCGTTTGGCAGATGCGATTGTAAAACATTATAAAAGTGTTATATTGTTTGTGTTAAAAACGGAATCAGTACAATGTCATTTAGTTCAATTAGGTAAAAGCCCTTTTCTTATAATTAAATAAACAATTTTATATCACCTAGTTTTTGAAAAATAGTTTTAAGCCTTTGTACAACTAACAGTCAGTCAGATATCACTAAAATGGGGTTGAGTGATTTTTCCTAAAAAGGGGTTGAGTGGTTTTTCAGGATTAATCCAGCCATCCCATTCTTCTCCATTCTGCATAGCAATGACTCCCTAGGCTTTCAAATATGAACCCTTGCCAGCCCTAACTGATGAGGATCAATTTCGGCGTCATTCTCAAAACAAGGCATGTGCTTTGTCATTGAGGAATGTAGGATGATTCTGATTGAATATATTAATGTTAGGGGATATCTAAGGTGAAAGATGTTTGTGTAATGTTAAATATAAATTGAGAGAATGTGGTTTTAGCAAAGGTACCATTCCTGTATTTTATCAAGAGCCAGAAATTGCATAATGAATGTCCTTCAGTTTTTTTTAAAACATAAATGCAAAAATGCCACCCAACTAGTAGAGATCTTCCTAATTTTAACTTGATTGTATTTCTCAAGAAATATGGCAAGGCCATCCTAAATTTTCAACATGAATTGCATTTTTGTTGCCAATTTCCATATCCTTTTAAAAGTGCTGAAGCGTGCATTTGCTATTTATGTTTGCAGTAGACTGAGTACACTTTTACTATTTGTGGTTTTAGAAATTGGAAACAACCAAACAGTGGTGCTATGGTCTAAAAAAATAAATTTTAAACAGCTGTGGGATAGTATTTTTAGAATGGTAGGAGTCCATATAAAGACAGAATGGTAACCATATTTACTGGTACAGCAGCATACCCAGTGAAACTCTTTAAGAATACAAAATTTCATTATTTTCGCACGTTGGAGTTTTTCCTAATTTTGCTAATGGAAAACATCATTAGGTACAATCACAGCAATATTAATATATGAAAATCTTACAGTTTTCTAATTAGGTTTTTCTTCTTCCAAAGCTGATATAAAAACTGCTGGCTTCTCCATTAGGAAAGATTTGTTTTAAAAGCTGTGCAAGCTGTTGCTATCTGTCATGCTGAACCATTAAACTCTAATCGGGCATTTTAATAAAAACTATAGCTGAAAAATATGTACTCCTTAATTTTTATTGAGTTAAAATATTCTATGCTGGTTTTTTTGTTTTAAAGGCAAGAATTTTTTTTTATTTTTTATTTTGGTACATCGTAACCTTATTTATACTTTTAAAACATGAAATAAAATAAAAAATAGAGCAGATTTCATGAAGCCACAATCTTCATTTCTGCCACTAAATAAAAAAAATATAAATGATATCTTGCCCAAAGTTGAAAATTGCTATATACCAGGTTAAAGCATATAAACAATAATAAAAAGGGACTTAATCAAGGTTTGGTAACCTTTTTGGGCTAGGAGCATAGCTGAAATTTTGAAAACATATGGAAGATATGCTCATAAAATGGCTGCCAAAGTAAGCATGGCCAGTCAGAAACCTCAATAGAAGACAAAGTAACCCATTGCCAGATAGTCTGTACAATCCCAGTAGGATCATTGGGGGATTAAAAATGCTCCTATATAGGATTAAAGTTCTAAAGGGTAGTGCTTTGCAGTATGCTAATTTTCTATTCCTTCTTTATCATTAAAACAGAATTCTTTAACATTTTCGAATAAGTTAGGCAGCTAAATATACCACTTCAAAATTGCAATCTGATTTAGATGGTAATTATTTCTTTGTATATGAAATAATAAAATATTTAATTTTATCATGTTGGGAGAAAAAAAGTGAATGCTTGCTTCAAATTCATTTTCAAAATTAGATTACAGTAGAACCTCAGGTCACAAACGCTTCTGATCGCGACCAAATTGGGTGCTGACCAAAAAATCTGCTAAATGTTTCACTCTGGTCATGAACACATCCTCAGGTGGCGATCAAACACAGCTGTAGCGATTTTCCCTGCCACAGCGATTTCCCCTTCCACGCCATTTTTTTTAACGCGCATGCGCAGTTAGTCTTATTTCCGGGCACGACCAAATCAGGTTGTGACCGAAGTCCTGGAACGGATTATGTCATGACCGAAGGTTCCACTGTATTGGTTTTTTGTTCTTCCAAATGCCTCTTTTAGCATCTTCTGTCTCTGATAGTCTGAATATTTGATAATACCGTAAGGGTAATATCATTTTTAACAATAGTCTTCTATTGGCAAAACCATAATGTATAATAATATATTCTGAATGCAAAAGAAAAATTGTACAAATGTTTAGCTATTAATTATATTGTGAAATGATGCATGTCCAGAGATATTTTTGGAACAGAGAATTTAGATGTTAATCCCTTGGAAGCCTTCACACTTTTAACTTTTAGAAGGCTGTGGAGACCTGGCTCTTCACTCAGGGACTGGACTAGGATGGACGTGAATCCAGCAAATTTAGTGGCAATGGAGCTCATTGGGTGATCTGTTTTTTTTTTTCTTTTAGCCCAGAGGACTTTACAGAGTTGTGCTATACGGAGAAAATGAGAGTTCTATATTTGCTGCCTTAGGATGGGAAATAAATGCAAAATGATACATAAAAATAACTGCAGAGACTAATGCAAGCAGTTGCCAAGAGTCTACACTAACTGAAAGGCAACCACCTTAAATGTCCCCCCCTCCCCTCCCCTCCCCAAATCTCTTAATTTTCCCCACATAATTTGTGATATGGCACAGTGGCATGGTCTCATGTTCAACTGCAGAGCTGTGCTTAAATTTTCTTATTCTCTTATTTATAAATGTGTATTAGAATGTTTTACTGATTCATATTTGTCTAATTATTAGATCAGATTTTATGTTAGAAAAACATGCAAACTAAATATCGGAGCTCTTTTGTGGACAGCTTTACTGAGCTGTACTGAACATTTTATACAGCAGTCTTCTACAGATGAATGCAAGAGATTATTCTATCAGCAGTTACTACGATATTTTATAAGGAAGTCATGTAAAACTCTGTACAGTATATGGGAGTATGGCATAATGCAACCTCTATATCTTTCTGCTCTAAGATCTTAAGAAAAGATGGAGTGTATACACTATTTTGATAGATTTCATATTTCTCTTCTAGCAGTATCACTGAGAACTAGAACCTGATAGTTTCCAAAACTAATATACTTTATGTAATCATCTACAATGAAAGGTCCATGAATTAGGTTCCCTGTAGAGGATTTGAATCCTCTAAATCTGATGAATCCTAAATAGAACAAAACTAGTCACATAGTGCTTCCTGTTGATCACTATAATGTCTGTGAATATGATGTATTATTCTCTTTCTCTCTCTCTCCTCCTACTTTCCAAATTTGAATGGTGGAGGATGTGGAGATGGAGAGGTAAGGTGAAATATTGTTACTCAAGCCAAAATACAGCAATTTAATACCCACATATTTACCAATTTTATTTCTACCATATAATTTTAATTATCTTCAGGCCAGGACCATTCTTACGTTTTTGTTTTTCACCCAATGGTGTTATCATTCTCAAAGTCAATTTAAACATGTTGAATGTAGTCAACTTTTGTCTTGCCTTAATCTATATGAATTGTTTGGCTCTTCCTGCAAAATGGCTTCTTTTCATCCTCCCCCAGAATATTAAGCGCACCTCAACAAATGCATTAAGCAAGTACACATTCATAGCACAATTCTTTCAGTACAGCTGTGGGTCTCTGGGGTTGGAGGAAGGGGTGTAGACTAATGATATTTGATTTTGTTGTCTAAGTGACATGGTGTACGTCATTTGTGTCTGTGCTCAGATAGTCACTCTCTGTAAAGCTTTAATGGAAAGATTCCACTTTTGCATCATCTCTGAATTCATCATCCTTTTAACTAATGTGGTTGACAATATGAAAAAATATGTTACTAATTCCTTGTTAATGTCCCAGCGGATATACTGAGGTAGCAGATGAAGAAATGTGTAATGTGTATATCTATGTACAATATATGTATAAAGAAAAAAAAGATAGTATCTGTGTATAAAGAAAATATCTGAAAATAGCTCATAGTAAAGACTTCTTCAGTTCCAGTGTTACATCACCTTGTATTGTTTGATAACAGTATTGCTTCTTTATTTGTTTCCCCTATTACAGTGTGCCCATTATAATATATTCCTTTCAGGTAGTGGTTAATTCTTTGCATCCCACATTCCTTCTCTTATCCTAAAACTTTTGGTTCGTTGGTTTTAGGAAGATCTGGTTATTTAGTTCAAGTTAACTCTGTGAATTATTCTTGTATGAAAGTAAAAGTTGCTTGCTTATAATTCCATGATTTATGTGTTTTTTCTTCATATATTGAAAAGGTAGACATGTTTGGCTTGTTTAATTTGGCTGAGATGTTTGGGTGGTGATTTGGTGGTCAGTTAACCACAATTGCTAGATTATTGAAGGGATTATATTGTCTATGTCCTTATTTTATTGCATAGTAGTTGATATTGAGAGATCAACAGATCCATTATCACTACAGAAAAGGACAATATTTGTGAGAAAGAAATATGTACTTGGATAACCAGTTTAGATGGTTCACTCCTAAAAGGGTCTGAGCTGTAAAAATCTTAGACTTGTCCCACAAATAGTTTCTCCTGGAAAAGGTGCTGTTTTCTTTGGTCCATAGGACTTCCTTTTGGAATTTCTGAGCTTTGACCAGTTGAAATGCCCTTGTGTGGTCTATTGCTTGAGGGTTTGAAAGAGGCTCTCATCCTACTTTTTTCCTGAGAAAGAGCAACACCAGACTTCCGTTTTAAGAATCCTCAAATGGAAAAAAAAAAAAGAACCCTTTCCCTTCTAAGACTTAACCAAACGCTTGGATTTGATTGCGTTGGTATATATTTAAAGATATATATATATCTCCTTCTTTTTTAGTTTTAGAATAAAATGAATTAAAAGTTTTTCTAAAGAAATACTCAAATACTCAAATTGCATTCTAAAAGAAATAATAGATTAGATTCTGAGGGTAAATGATCAGTAATTCAGTTTTATTGTATGAAATGAGAACGTTTCGGGATACAATGGAATATGTTCAGTTCCATAATTTTCATTAATTGCAGATATGAATCAATAATGTTCAGTATTAGTTATAACTACAAAGGCAAGATTAGGAATATTTATCTTCAATTTAAGAAACTAAAGAATGGATTAATTATGGAAAAAATATTTAAAGCAGTCCATGTTAGAATACTTAAAGTCAGATTACCAATTCATCTGAATTAAGTTTCTTCAGATTGTTAAATTTAAGTGAGCCTTCAGAGGAATTGGTGATTTGGCATGATATATTCAACCTTGGTCCTTTTAAATATTAAAACATGTAACTTAATTTGCATGATAATTCAGGTGTATATTGAGTAAAGGTGCTAAGGTTAGGGCTTTTAGCCAGATGGGAATTAAATGTTTAGGAATTTTACACATAATCTGAGACATTTATTTAGGTTGTCCTCTTTGCTGAAAAATATTGATGAAATAAAACTTGTGTTATGATTATATAAAATTATTACTACCTTGAAATTTAGAGTACTGATTATACAAAATATGATGCATAATAGTTTATATATAGTAGAAAGTATGAGGCACAAGATGCTGTTTTTGTCTTATATTCTTTGTTCTAATAGTACACAAGATTAAGTTACAGAAAGATTAAGTAAATAAGATTTTGAAAATTAGAATGCTAGTCTGTAATTTTTTAAACTTTAGGGATCAGAGGTTTGATTATCCATTCTTTGTAAGTGCATTCAAATAGATTGCTGTTTGTTTAAATTATGCTGCACATAATTGTGCAGTTCTACATTCTGTTAGTGTTTTGTTTGATGCAGGTATTGTCAAACCACTCTTTTTCTATCCAAATCTCTTTATTGCAACATATAAATATTTTTCTTAAAATTATCCCTGATAATACAGTAATCCGTGGTAATTCTACTATTACACATTCTGGACTATATGCTGTGGCCTTGGAAACAACCCTGGAACAGCTGGCCTGAATTTAAACACAAAACTGCAGACCTAAAGTTCCTGTGGCTGAAGGCAGTCAAAATCAATAATGATAAAAATGGTCATAACAAGTTTGGGAAATCCTTATGTAAAAGAAATTGAAAAATGTGAGATTGGACAGTTTTGCTTGTTATCCGAAGAATAAATAGTACTGATATACCTATATTTTCTAAAATTAAATGGTATTTTCTCATGTGGTTTGAGCATCTTTTGCTTTTTAGAACTTCAAGGGGGTATCTGCCTATCATATATTGGCAAATGTCAAATCCAATCAAACACAGAAAACAGAAAGCACTAGAGAAAATGTAATCCATTTATCCAGAAAGTTACATTCCAGAAGTCAAAGGAGCAACTAGCTATATAATTCTGGGAACCTTTTAGAATTGGATGAACAATGTAAGCTCCTGAGCAATTTATTTTATATTTAAGCTTAAGTTTAAAAATAGGTCTAGAAAATAAACTGCTGTGATGTGGGTAAAAAAAATGGAACACATTTATATTTCAAGGTTTATTTCCATATTCAAGAAAGGTGTTTAAATTCATACCTGTCTCATTTTGGGAAACGGGGGTTAAGGAGCAAAAATTTCCAATGCTCCTATTTACACATAATTTTTCCATATGACTTTTAAAATAACTTGTTTTCTAGATTTAATATATGCAAATTATGAAGTATCTTAACTGGTTTCCTAGATTCTCTTTGTATATGTTCTTCTGCACATATAGAAGTATTATCAAAAGTTGTTCAGTAAGTAGTCAAAGTTTTAAGAATTCGAAGTTTCCAATGGTTTCATTGGAAAAGAATAAAACACATACTTCTCTTTCATTTTGGGGGGAATTTAAACAGCCTTAAGATTTGTTTGTTAGATTTGTGTTAGATTTACAAAAGGCATGATTATGCCTTTTGTTCAGGAGTTCAAAGTGACATTTCTTTCTACTATTTTCCCTCTAGTGAGAATGAAGAGGGACTGTAGATATTGGGTCAAAATCAATAAGTGAGATTATGTGGAGGATAGGAAAATTTGCTTATTAGACATAATAAAAAATGCAGGAGGAAGCAAAAATAATTTATTTTAATGTACTAATTATAAATCAGGTCTATAATTCTCTACATTGGAGGAGAAAGGAAGATGAAAAGAAAGAAAGAGGATGGCTAGTAGCAAAGTGGGTGGATTCAGTTATGGCAACAATGAATGCATGCTTGAAAGATCCTCCTGGAGGAAATTTACTTGTGGAGTGTCGATTCTGACTTGATAAAACATAATCAGCCATTCATTATAACAAACATATCTCAGCTAATATGTATGACAGTAGAAAATACACTTTTGGTAGAATTAGACCTTCTCAATCTGATAAAAATAATATTATTTTATAATAAGCAAAAGGGGGGGGGGAGAATATGTTCATAATGTTTCATTTATGCCAAAGTACTACTGAAGTATCAGTCAGGATTGAATCCTTTGCAGTATGTCACTATATCTTATCATGGACTGAGGGTTTTCAAGAAAGATAACTCTCCAGATTACCTGCATTAAACTCTGCTTTGTATATTCTCCCATCATATGGCTTCTGCTTATAATGTATAAAGTTATTTTCTTATAATGTATTTAATCAATAGTTGAGATTATTGAGAAGAAATGGATTTCAGTGTCAGGAAATCGAGTTTTATGTATAAAGCCAGGACAAGAAGCAAGTAGAAGAATTTGAGGGAATCTCAGTTTTTTATTTGTTTTTCGTTGAAACACAGCTTTATTTCCTTCCTTTCATAGATGATTTTTCCTCTTTGCCTCTTATTTTCACATAAATTACTACCATAGACTTGGCATCTCCTGGGTTGAACATCTCTCTCGGCTTCAAACCTCTCTCCATTTTTTTTAAAGACCTGTAGCCATTATCATTATTTTTTCCCAACTGAAATCTGACCTCTCTAATTCTGTATCACTGGACCTGATAGGAGAAATGGCACAATCAGACACAAGAGACAAATTCTGTAAAAAGCAACTTCACTGATAATAAAACCAACACAGATACAAGTAAAATCAAATGATGTTTCCATACAATTGCTTAATTAGAATTGCAAATCTGTATAGAATTGAGAGAGTTGTTTGGAAAAATGCCAACTTGTATTTAAAATACAGGGCAAATTACTCTTCGTATTTTTCATCTTTTTTCACTGGTTGTTTTTCACAAAATTAAATTGTTTTCTTCTATTGTAGCCAAAAATTAAAAAAAATATTGTTTTTTTCAATTATTTCCCCTACATTCAGTAAACAATATTGCTATGTTGCACCTACTTAGCTAAGAAAATATTGCATCCAATAGCGACATCAGAGGGATCAGGGTGGAAGGAGGAGATTGAAGCGACTAATGGAAAGTGGAATGAATGTGCATCCCCACATTGCTATGAAGTACATCTTCAGTCTGTGCTTTAACTCTGCTGGTCTGGAGATATTCTAAGTGTTTATATTCTTCCTCTGTGAGGATATATGAAACTCACTAAGAGGTGTTTGCTGGAAGGCCGTTCAGATTGTTGAAACTGATCTGAGTGAGTCCTTAATGGAAGAGTTTCCATTAAGGTATTAACAGTTTAGAATCATAGATCCTTAAGGCTGTAAGGGACCTTGCAGGCCTTCTAGTCCAACCCCCTTGCCCAAGGCAGGAGTTCTTATACTATTGTTGCAAGAAATGTCCTTTTGGGTTCTGCTCCAAGTGGGAAGGAAGACACTGGAAGCATGGTG
>JANHJO010009031.1:30927-42548 GCA_032468235.1 Pseudoxyrhopus heterurus | reverse complement strand
AGGACAGGAAGGCTTGGAGGAACGTTGTCCATGGGGTCACGATGGGTCGGACACGACTTCGCAACTAACAACAACAATTGTTCAAATATAAAAAATTTTGTGCCATGTTTTTTTTTTGACAGCTCCACATTTTCTCTCTTAAATCTTAAATAGTAATAATACATGCAGGCTATACCAGTCCTGGTTCTGGAAGCCACATCCAGCCCATGAGCAGTCTCAATCTGGCCTGCAGCAGTGGGACGGGGTGTCAGCAACATCGGGGTGAGGTGGTGATGGCAGAGGGTAGCGGAGGCTGGGGTGGCGGTAAAGTGGGGGCAGGGTGGGGAAAGCATTGGACAGGGAGGTGGTAGGGGGCGTTGGTAGCGGCCCTCCACAACAGTCCCAATTTGTCATGTGGCCCCTTGGGAAAATTAATTGACCGCCCCTTCTCTACACATAGATACATATTGACTGATAGAGAATCTGAATGTACTACCACAAAAAGAGCCTACTTTAATTTATAGCAGGGCTACCATATCTGTAAAAACCCAGATGATCACTAGATGGCATGGTTTTACAACCAGGTCTGAAAGCCCTATGAAAATAAGTAGAAAGAATGGAGATTAAATTAACACCTTTACTCTTTGGTATTTATTTTTAAATCCTGTTAGGATTGATTAACACATATGCATAGAAGGACTGAAGGGGTAGAATTAGTTAACTGTTTTATTTGGTTTACCCAAAGATCTTCTCCTTTGACATGAATCTGGTGAAAAGGTGAGAAAAAAGGTAGGAATGTGCATAGGACCATTGATTAGATTTTTCTCATTATTGCTACATCATGTAACGCTTGGAAGTGCTAAAAAAAAACCTACATGTTAAATTTCCTTACTGAGAACAAGCTTTACTGAATTCAGAGTATTTAGTACATAGGGGTGACAAGAAATAGTTAAGACAAACTTTAAAAGAAAAGCTACTATGCAGTAGTATAGTAGCTTCTGCTAATACTGCTAGAGAATTCTCTCAGATGCTGCAATTCTAGATTTTACCTGGGAGTAAGTTTCATTGAATTCAGTGGGATTTTTTTTAAAAAAAACAAATGACGTTCCTTCTGTGGAAAGCTGAGCAACCACAAGTTTATTTCTTCTGGCCTATAAAACACTTGCGTCGGGAAGTATTATGCCTTTCTTAAATTGGATAAATTATTGTTACAGAGGGTGGTTCACCACTGAACCTAGGGACCAGATGAGCCCATTAATTGCTGCATACCTAGTGGGTGAATTTGAAAAACGTGCTAATTCATTTATTTAACCATGGTTTATTGAATTAGCTCAGTAGACCTATTTGTTGTTCATACAACAGATAGAACTATAGACTAATCACTCTATGTGTACAATTCACTGAGCCATAAATTAGTCAAATAACATTTTTTTATCAGTACATTGTGCTCATTCATTTTTTCTTGTGTAGGATGTAAGGAACTAATATTTTCCAAAGTAGCTTGCTTTATAGAGTGCAACTAATATGCAGTCTCTTGGTGTTTGAGCTACTAGATTCACAATAGATTTTGGGGGGCAGGGTTATCTTCGAGTCAGCGTTGACTTTGGGCAACTGCCTTAGGCAAGTCTCTAGTTTTCTTAGCAACTTTTTCCAGAAGTGGTTTTCCATGGCCTTTTTATTTCTGAGGCTGAGAGTGGGTGATTGATCCAAGGTCACCCAGTTGACTTTGTGTATAAGGTGGGAATACTTACAGTATCCTGGTTTCTAGCCTGGTGCCTTAATCACTCCAGCAAACTGTCTCTCTATAGTTTAGTATAGATCCATTCATTATTAAAAAAATCTATTCATTATTATTGCTCCAATTACCTACCTCCGTAGGAAAATTTGTATTTTAAACATTCTTCTTAAAAGGTCAAAAATAATCTTTTTATGCAAATAGATTATTTCTTCCTGGTTTGTTTGTTTTTCTTTCTCTTTCAAGCAGGTTGTTTCTGTAGATGCATAAGTATCTGCAGAAACTTTTATGGAAGCACGTTGAGTTGCATAGTAGAAAGTCATTGTGCTTTGCATGTGAAACACTGTTTCATTGCTGCACATTTTCCTTGGTTGTCTTTGTGAATTAGTATCATTTTCCAAGACAAAAGCATGCAACATTATTGATTTTAGTAGATTACAATCTTTACATCTTTTTTTAAAGAATAAACGAGGAGATACTGATTCTTGAGCAGCTGCATGCCATATTGCCTGTGTATCAAGGTTTGCTCAAAGGCAGAGAAAGACACAGATAAGGAAAATATGCTGGTTTCCTGAATATTGTACATACCCACACCACAAGTCCCTTTGGTCCTTAATTGCTTTGCTGCCAGAATCATCTCCCCACTATATTGACTTAAAACATACACATACACACACACACATGCTCAAAAACCTGAGGATAACTATCTGGGTTGTCATGTTTCATAGGATTGTAAATTCAGAATGCAATTTCTTTATTGTGTTTATTGCCTTCTTTCAGCAAGAGGGCATTCCTCACGGTGGACACGTTCCTCCACCATGGGTGTTTTGAAGTTTGTTTCTAGGTCTTTCTTCCTCAGAAACATCTTTCATTAGGTTACAGATAATTTTGCAGCATTAACTGCTTGCTCTACATTTTGCTGATCATGGCATTTCTCCCTGTAATAATTTTTAAAGGATTTATCTATAGGATGCAGCCATTGTTCCACCCCATGGAGGGAGCTGTCAGCTGCCACCTTATGCTTGCTTGTGCTTCGCTGCTAGGTGATGACAGACTGCCATGAACTGTGGGGAGGGGGAAGGAAGGGAGAATGTTTCAGGAAACGAAAGCAAGTGCTGTGCCTCCTCGAGGTGCTGCCTCAAGGTTACCCAGCTGGAAGAAGGAGGGGGCCGCACACCAAATTATGCTTTAACTAACCTTTATGAAAATACCTTGCTGAACCTGATTGGTTACCCTAGGGTGGCAATGAGATTCGTTTAAGGGAGGGAAAAGTAGATCATAGGGAATTTGGAGCGCAACTTTCAGTTCTGGCTTTGCACTACTACAATACACTTGATCTCTAATAAACTATACCTTTCTCAACAAATGGAGCCAAGGAATGTTTTTATTTAGAGTTCTAAGTTGTGGCAAGTCCAACAGGAGCCTAAATTTGCCCTTAATCATAGTGTATTCTAACTTCTCTCATATAAGTTGGAATTTGGAAGATTAATATTGCGGAGGTTTTTTTTTTTTATAAATGCTCATACCTATTTGTGCATCTTAAAATGTTCCTATTTTCCTTACATAGTAAAATATTCTAACAGTTGGTTTAGTCTTTATTGCATTTTTTTTGAGATCTGTACTCCTTTTTGCGTCATATAGTCTATCTAAACATTCGGGTTTTCTTCAATAATAAGTATCATTTGTATACAAAAGCAGATTTGTATTCACATTCCCAACTATCACACTTCCAATATCACTACAGCAATCCTTATGTGGTCATCTATAAATATATTAAAGAATAAATGGCACAAAGTACTGAAATGTGGGGACAGCTTAATTGCTCCTAAGCATTTTCTTCCCACAGAATACAATTCTTAAAATCCTGATTTATGCCCAGGCTAAAGGCCATGAAGGCCATGGGTTTAGGTTTAACATACATTTTTTTCTTCTCAATCCATTTGCATCATGTGGTCTAATAATGCTTTTACTATTTAACACTATATATTTTCCTCTCTCCTTCTGCATTTATTTGTTTTTAGTTTGCTAATTACAGTAAATTGTCTTTTAGGTTTTCCTTGGGAGATGCTCGCAGGCCTCTACATGAATCAGCAATATTGGTGGAAGACATCGTTCACACTCAACTGATTAATTTGGTAAGGTTTGTTGTTGTTGTTGTTGAACAAATGAAAGCAGAAGATCAACAGTTTCAGTGAAATATCTATTTCTGACAAAGTGAGATCAGTATCCCATTTTATATTACTAGCCAGTAGGACAGGTAATCTCCATTTGCTGCATTTCAGAACGTAGAAGTAAAGCTATCAAATATTACCCATGCCTGATGCCAAGAGTCTGTGCAATACCCTTTTGGGTATTTGTTGCATCAAAACGTCTATATAACAACTGAGAAAAAAACATGAATACAATATATATCTTCTTTCAGTATTTTGTGGAAATTAAAGTACATAGGAAATGATTATTGGATATATTTTTATTTAATAAAAAATAAATTATGTCATATTTGCATGCTCCAAATTTGCACATTGAAGACACTCTGTAGAATACATTTTAAGTATGGCTGCCATTATGGTTTGGTATGTAATCTGTATTTAGCCTTAGATAATATTTTAAGTATTATAAAAGAGTATTTTAAAAATATTTTGCATTTTTGCAAACCACTTGTAGTTTGTAAATACTAATAAAGTTAAATATTTTTTTATGTATGAATGAATAATATGAGTTGTAATTGTGTGTTGCTCCTAGATTTGTTTAAAATGACTTGTGTGCTAAATTCATTATCAGAATGTCAGTTAACATATGGCAAAAAACTGCTTAACTACTTTTAGAAAGTTATTTGCCACTGTCACTTCTTGCCAGTAGGGCATCATAAAATGTTCTTATTTTATGTGATTGTTTTAAAAAGTAATAAAGCTTCCTGTGAGGACCTTAATTAAAGAGGTTACCAAAATAGAAAAAAAAGTCATGTAATTAATTTGCAATTGTATAAAATAAAGGAAGTAGTTATCCCATTGGGATCTTATTAATCACAGGATGGAAACGATCTTCTAGATAGCTAAACACTTGAGCTTGTAGAAAGTTGTATACTTAATTCAGTAGACCAGAAAATATGTTAGGTATATATGGATAGGTAAAGAAGATATAAAAACTATCTGGGTATAAAATCTTTTATTTCCTTATATTTGGTTAGGAATTGGATCTTCAGTCTTAACACACACCTGTTTTGCTCCAATAGCACAGAAGTCTATACAGAAGCATAGAAATTGAATAAAAAGCCATATTTTTATTTGACAAAATATCAGAGAATTAGGAATCGGAGCAGTGTGGTGGCCTAGAGGTGAAGATACTCACTTCCCACTTGGAAGGTTAAGAGTTCAATTCTAAGCAGTGGCAGATATTTCTCTATCAGGGCGTAAAGTGAAAATATCTGCTGCAAACTTCATGTAGGCGTCAGGAAGGGCATCTGGCCAGTAAAGCTCAGCTCCATTCAATCACTCCAACTCCACCCTTAATAAAGGGATTAAAGAGTTGTAAAAAGAAAAAAAATCAGAGCATTAGGAAGTAGCATTAATTGTTATGTTACTACTTAACATAATAATGCAAGAAATAAGAATTTTATAAAAATGTGTGCTCTGTAGCTAACAAATAACAACTTTTTAAAAAGCTGCATACATTTCAAATATTTAAATGTTGCTTATAATGGAACATTAGTACAGATGGGAAAATATATTTTCCTAATTGTCCTAATTTCCTAACTATTTCCTGTCTTAGAAAGCAATGTCAAAATACAACATCAATTCTGTTTAATACCAAATACATTTTATTGTTTAGTTGTATTACGGAGCACATATTTTGTTGAGTTATAACTACATGTTTTACTTTCTCTTTGTTCCTTTATTTATCGCTGCTCAGCTACAATGCGTGAACACTTGATACTCATGAAACACTTGAAAATGCAATTCTTTTCTATAGTGCCGCAAAAGATTTATCAACAAGAAAATTTAAAAGTGCTGATACAGCTTTTTTCCTGAAGATAGCAGTTTACAATATATAGCAGCTAACTAAAAAAAGCCTCATTTCTTTCCATCTCCAAAATCAACAATTTCAAAGTTGTTTGATAAGCTAAATGCTTGGTAAATAGATATTGCGTCTGATTCCAGATTCCATAAGGAAACTTTGTAAATTGGATACTCCCATCTCCACCTTTCCACTGGCACCCCCCAATATGAGCTCCAGAGAACTGAGAGATTCTGAAACAGACTGACAGTTAAATTTCTTAGTTTTGTAATAAAACAAATCTAATAAAAATAAATTCTGGGTTTTATTTTTGAAACAGCTACTCTTATTTCCTTGTTGCAAGCTTATTATAGATCAGGGCTTGCACTTCGTAGCGACAGCTGTAGAAAACCCTGGCTTTGCCCTTCTTTTGTCCAGTTAAGGCAGAGTAGAGTCCTGACATTTTGTTTGGATACAAGCGAAATCAGCCTTATATGCATGCTTTGTGTGTGCAAGACGCCTGTGACCTTTTCCCTCAAATTTAATTGTGACTTTTAACCTATTATGATTATGAGCTTGATTGGATCATATCCATCCATCTTATTGGATCATATCCATCCATCTGTCCTTAAGGACTACTACTTTATGATGCTATGATAAAGTTGCATCCAAAAATGAAAAGCAGCTACAGAATTTCAATGGTTGCTCTATAAGGACTGAATAGGAAAGAAAGATGGCAAGAAATGAGCACAATAATTGGGGTGATCAGTGAGTGCTTGAACCATTAGAAATTCTGAGAAAAGTCCCAGTAGCTTTGAGAGAATTGAGAATGGAATTCTGATCAAACAACTCAATCTGAGAAATGAAAGATTCCAGATAGTTCTTCCAATGACAGTGTGCCAAGTATTATAACACCTATACTCCAAAAGACATGAAGGGGGTGGGGGGCACAAACAATGTTATCAGGAGAGATTAATGCCCTTTTTGAGGGGCAAGTTACTTCAAGACAATATATATATTTCCTGAATATATATTTTTCCTGAAATATATTTCCTGAAAAAACTCTAGATAAATAAAAATATGTCTGGAGTTGTCTGATTGATAAGACAATTTGGTAGCAATAGGCAGTTTTCAAAATTTGCATATTGCAGGGCCGCAAGCGTTTTGTGTATAGATCTTATATATTCTCCATAGCACATTATTTTTAAAAGCTTTAAAAAAATTTTTAGTGGTCCTTAAATTCTTATTCCTGTTGCCTATATCAGAACACAGAAAAATTATCTCCCAGTTAAGCTAAGCTTTTATTGATTTACTAACACATACATGGAGTTTTACTGTCTTGATAATGAAATTATTTGTTATTGCCTTTTTCTAAAACACTTTTTTCAACTTCCCAGTCTAGCCTATAGCCTGGACGTCTTAGGTAGCTTAAATACTAACCAGCTCCAAATTAGTTTTGCTTTCTAGATCAGCCAAAGTCAACTACGTATTGCACAATACAAATTAGACTAAGTACTAGAATACCAACAATACGAAACATATAAAAAAACAAAGAAACTTTTTCACTTACAAATTCTTAGCATCTTAGTACTATATGTTTAAATATCAATAAATGCTACTTAAATTTACTATTACTACAGTAAAGGCTTGAGAATTTTACAGTGAGGGTCGAGTCAGTGGCTATATTTTCCACAGAATACAGAATCACAAGCTATTACAAAATGTGATTCTGAGTTATATCAACATGATGTATTCTTATTGAGCTAGGAAAAAACTATGAGCCAAAAGCTTCATTCTATTACTGTCTGGAACATTATTTCTGTTATGCCCAATTTTATATGTAAATTAAAAAAATTATCATGAGAAAGTCAGATAAAAGAAAACTAATAATCAAAGATTGAAAACTACAGGTTTACAGAACCCTTGAAGCTAAAGAATTTAACTAATCATTGAAATGCAAAGATTTCATGACAGAAATTCTGAAAGAAACCCAAATGGCAATTCTGGAGGGGGGGGCAGCAATAATGAAAAAATGCAGGCACATCTTATTATAGTGCTTTCCTGCCCATTCTACTAATTCACTTCTTGAAATAATTCAGTTAGGAAATTTGCTTTTGAAGTAATACTTTTTAAAGGCATAGACGTAAACAATTCCCTTCATGCCACTTTCTCTTAGCCAATAAGTTGCAGAAGACATCTTTATTAGTGTCAGTGAAAATAAGTGACCTAACTGCAAAATTTGACTTTTAACTGTTATAGTCCCTTAAGGTGCCAATAAAATCAAGATGCTATTTATATTAAATTAAGATAATATTTCACACTGACATAATTTAATCATATAATTTTTCAGGTTTTAATTCTGGTTAGCCAAACATGTTAATGCCAAGAAAGAGGATGAGGTGTACAAAATGGGTGGAAATATTTACCAGTCATACTGCTGTCCCTGTTTATTCCATTATGAAGCTTACAATGAACAAAGGCTGCATCAAACAGCCATGATCCAAAGAGGTTCAAGATACTGTTAACTTTTGGCCTGTGAGGAGCAGGTAACGGTCGAGGTTCAGAACTAGTCTGGTTTGGGCTAGACAGCGGAGAAGTAGAAGATGGCTGGTGTTTGGAAGCATGAGCAGTGTTAGCCTATTTGAATGAAAAAAACAGAAAAGCATTTGTTTAGAACTCTAATATACTGCTTATAATATAATAATGTCAATTATCATCTATTATAAGAAATGTCAATACAACATAGCTGTTGCTAAGGATAAAGACTTACTGTGCTGTTTTTCATTGTTGGCTTATTCACAGTTACAGCACGATGTCTTCGATTATGAGGTGGGGTTGTATTAACAGCTGCAGTTTGGGGCATGCTCAATCTATTTACTGGTGTAGGTGGAGCACTGTCAGCCCGGGGCCTTGAAATACCTGAAAAGTGTAACATCAATTTGAACCTGAAGTTCTTCCTAAAATCAGTGGTATCTTTTTAGAAATTTAGAAATTTGCATACCATGGAAACAGAAAGAAAACTATAGAAAGGAAGAAGAAAAAAAGGAAGTTATTTTTTTTTACCAAATTGTTTAATAGTCGTCTTCAAAATTTTAAGAAAATGGTCTATCTCTAGCATAAGTAATAAAATATTAAAGTTCAATGCTCAGCTTTCTTATAACTAGTTGAACATTCTTCAAAGTGATAAGCTACAGAAAACCAGCAGGGGTGAACTGATTAGGCATTTATGGGAAAAAATCTTTATGTGACAAGAGGCTCAATGAAACAATTCTACGTAAAGAGTATACAGTGATATGATGCTCTACTTTCAAAAAATTTGTAGCATGCTTTTGCAAACATTTCACGTATGTTTATATTATGATATAAGAAGCGTTTTCCCCCCTCAAATAATTGACTGTAACTTGAGGGAGTCAACCTTATAATTCTGGTCAGAACAGAAAAGGCTGTAATGGTTTAGAAGCATTCATAAGGGGAACTTCATTATAGGCCAATGCGATAAATCAATGATATGCCTCTGAAAGGTTGAGAAGGAGCCCCAGTTGCTTCGAAGGGTTTTCTCAGTTTTCCGCATGGGTTATCTTGAACAGGTAACATTTCCACTGGAACTACCAGCAGAGTTGAGACTATGTCTGGTTTAAATGCTTCAGTGAGTGTTTTGCCCCTTTTGAATACTTTGGACAGCCTTAGTTGTTGTTGAAAATAAAGAAATGTACAAGAGATCAGTGTTGAGTTGTCAGGCCACCACAAACAATTAGTCATGATTGAAGAAATAATGAGTAGCTTTCTTTTGTTTCCCCCCCCCATCCTGCTCATTTTCTTCCTTCTCTTTTACATGCAGTCACCCCTTTGTTGCATTCCATTTCCATGTTTGTTTTGCTAGTTCTATAAGAAATAATTAACAGAGCTCTCTATTTTACAAGAAATTAATTTCAATTGTATTTATTAATACAACCAATTTTTGTCTTACACTGTGTATATTTGGGATTGTGGCTTTGTGGAGGTATATAAACAGATATACACATACCCACATATACATATTAGTGTGCCACAGGCACACGATTACTTCTCCAAGAAAGGTTTCAGCTGGAGTTGGTAGCTGAAGCCAAGATGTAGCTTTCAATGGCATTACTGAAAAGAAGGGCCAAAATTTCAATTTGTTTTCCTACTTGTGGGAATACAACTTTCTGTTAAAGGATGGGTTTAGGAATCAGAATAAAAGCATTTTATCTCATGCAGATATTACCCCCTCATTCCTCCTCCACAACACTGTCCTTATACTACAAAATTAATCAATCAATTAATTAAAAATAACCCCTTTGAAAATCATCTTGTTGCAGAACTTTGGCAGTTGGATTTCAAGTATTTGGGGGACCACAAATGGTATGCCAGGAACTGCATGCAGCCATTTACCCCAATTGCCCACTCCAAATATACAGCTACAAAATATTAATGTAACTTAAGGCTTGAAAATGCAGTGTTTAAATTTATTTTTAAAACACCACAGAATTCAACTTTATTGTAGCAAATATTAAAAATTAACATTGGAGCCAAAGTTTCATTCTTCCCATTTTAGAAACAATATATTGTTTGTTTTGTAGCAAAGTTCTTCTGCATCAAAATACAAATTGCTCATGAACATTTGCCAAACCATTTTAAGGGAATCTCATTTATGTTCATAAACTTCAGAAATCAATCTTGCTACAACTTACTCCCAATTTAGTGACCCTAAGGAATAAGGATAGGAAAGCTCCTCAGTTTTTCTCATAAAATTATGTCCTTTATTGTTTTTTCTGCTTTAGCTATGAAGTTGGAGGATTTTTAAAAATGAACAAGAAAAAGAGGCCCTCAACAACTTTCTGAACCTTTGATAAAACTTCTCTTGATGGTTGAGGAATCTGGTTGCTTCAAAATGACATATGAGCAGTCAAATTACATAGAAGTCTGTAAGTATAGAAAAGCTGTTTTCAACAAAACTAAACTCCATGATTCTTAGATCTAGGTATAGTACAGAGGTTCCCAAACTCTGTCAGTTCATGGCACCCTAAATAGCTCTGTAATTTTTTCATGCTCGACCAAAGCCAAAACTGTTAACTACTTTGAGCTGGTAGTTCACAATATCATAGCACCTCTGTAAGTTTGTTGTGGCAGCCCAGGGAAACCAAAGATATAATGTATTTCTTCTGTATCAATGTGATCTTGACTACTGCATTTTGGAACTCACTATTTTGTTGTCATTTTCAAATGCAAGACAGAATTCTTTATTCACAATTAAAAATATTAAGGGGGGTATTTAATCCACAGATAAAAGGATAAACAATTTATAAGTGAGTGATTGACAGCTCTCTTTCACATGCCTTGGTATCACAATCAGCACAATTGAAACAGATCTGTTTATCGTAGTTTAACGAAGAGAAAGAAGCAGTATTCTGTTATTAAACAATTATTCAAACGTTTGGGCTTTTGTGAGTTTTAAATTAACAAATAATTCTAAGATTGATTTTTAATGCAAATTCTGCATTTGACTCATGATTAAGTATAGCTCTCTCACGCTGCAATAAATTTTAAATAGCATTCTGCAAAAAAAGTCCATATAATTATATTCTTTCATAGTCTATTTTAATTTATTGTAGGATGTGACAGGAAAGTATTTCATAAATACTAAAATGGAATGATTATAGTTGATCTGCTTATTTTCAAACTATGTTATGTTAACCTATTCGTACACATCATGTTTTTTGCCACTAATAGGTGTAACAGCCTTGCTGGGTTAGCTAGACCAGGAATCCATACACAGCAGCCAAGCAGATGGCAACAGGAAACCCATAAATTAGACATAAGAACAATATCATCATCCTGCTCATGCTCCCTGTCAGCTCCTATTCAATAGTATTGAATATTTAATTATCTATTCAAC